>APFE030327317.1:168107-331503 GCA_000404065.3 Pinus taeda | reverse complement strand
TATTTTTTTAAACAAATTTTTTGGCTTATTGTGTTGAGAGATTCATTTTATAGTTTAGTATGACTGGATGTATAAGTTTGTCCGTCTGTTTATGTCTTTTTAAAATAAAATTAAAAATTAGAAATTATGTTTTAAATAGAAAAATATTGTCTACTATAATTTAAAAAATAAATATGTTGTAAAGTAATTAGAAGTAAAAATGATGTGTGAAGATGTTTAAATCCTATACTTTTCAAAAATATTTCAACAAGAAATTTAAATAAACTATTTAAAGATCGATGTTAAGTAATTTATGTCAATATCAATTTCATATATATTTATATATAGAAAAGAAATAAGTTTTATGGTTAAAAAAATTATTTGATCCTATATATACTCTATTTAGCATTCAAAAATACAATTTAAACAATGAAAAATAACACACTCTATTTTGAGCTCTAAAAATGTTTGCATGTGAAGAAATTTGATCTCTCTCGGCTCATGTTAGATCTATACTTAAGATGGATCTATACTCATTGATATCTTTGCTTTTAAAAATAAAAATCATTTTACTGAAAGTTTCCTAAGAGGCTTATGTTTTATTTTTAAATATTGGAAGTACCCATATAATTCCTATTTGATTATAAATAATAAATCATTTCTTTTTCAAAATGCAATACATAAAATATAAAAAATTATTTTTATTTATACTATTATCATAATTATTTAATTTTAAAATTATAATTAAGTTAAAAATTAAAGTGGTTTATGAAATTTCTTATTTGTTTCATAGTTAAAGTCTATAAAAGTGTAAACATTTTATATTTATCATACCTAAGGAATATATATTTTTAGTAATACAAAGGAATCAACAACTGGGTCAGTTTCATAGTTGCCTAACACGAAGTCGTTTCATAGTTGCCTAACACGAAGTCGGATTGTCAGTGTCATAGTCGCGTGACACAGAGTCGGTTTTAGTTGCTACCACTATACTTTTAGGGGCCTGCAACTTATCTTCCTCTCTGTAGACCGGGTCACAACCAAGGGATTGAACCTTGAATCTCTTAGTTTTCACGATTTCACATCACTTCGATCACCAATTGAACTAATGTGACAAACAATAATTTTTTTAAATCCATTTTGATTTATATATCTCAATTTGTCATATGAATAAGTGTCATATGAAATCAGTTGTGAATTTTTGGGCATGTGTTATTGATAAGCCAATGATATTGGCTCATGATATTATAACAAAGCATATTTACATATTGATGACGATTAGCATCTACTAAGACCAGTATGGTACCTTAAACAAATTAATTGAAATTCTTCAACATTTTGTTTCTATGATAAAAATTAAGGAGGAGAATCATTCCTAGATCACAGTTTTGTTGACTTGACAATTCAAGGAGATTGACAATATGGCAAAGATTTTGAAAATTAGGAGAGATGTGAGTAAAAGTTGGTAAATCCAAGAGAAAGTAATTTTCATCTTCAACCCTCTTAGTATAACAAAGGTGAAAAACTCTATTGTCCCAAGATATCTTGGGGATAGACCAATGCCCAATTTCACTTTGAAGCTCATAAGAATTAGTTCTTATCTTGGCAATGCTCATTTTCTTCTTAGCACTGGTCAAGGTAGAAGGATAATTTTGGCTTGACAAGATTAGGGTTGATCATCTCCTTATAATATTTTACCTTCCTTTTTCCTTCTAACTCCTTATCATCCCACAACTTATCCTTAAATTTGGAAGTAATAATATTTTTAATATTATCCTTATTCTTCAAGATGATCTCCTCCTTTACCCTCTAATGGTCTAGCCATGACTGGGCATCCTTATGCTAGCCTTAATTGAGTTGGAGATGAGGGTTTTGACTTGAGTTAGAAGCAATTTTAGGATACCTCTTGGCTTCTATGTTGTATAGCTTCTTCTTATATATGAGATACCTAATCATAGACATGCTTTCAATGGGGGAAAGGTTGGCTTCAATCAAGAGGATATGGTATGGATTATTTCCTTTAATCTTAAGGTTGTAGATTATAAATTGTTTTTCAATCAATTCAATATCCCTCTAGATATGTTGCAACCTCAAACCACACTTCCATAAAAAATAACGGGGGTGGCAAGAGTCTCAAAGAGGAAAAATTTTTATTCCATGCCCAAAGATCTATTCTTACTATTGTTTTTAATAACAAGTTTTACAGCCTCCAATTATCCTTTTCTCAATGCTATAATTCCAATTTTCTATTAAAAATCTCCATGATAAAGTGCGGGTGAATCTGTATGGTTAGGAATCTTGTTATGTAAACAAACATGTTTATTTTGTAATAAAGCTTCCAGAAATTTAATTTAATTAGCTAAGCCATAAGATTAAATGACTAATATATGGGGATAGACATGAATCCATAATAAACATCGAAACACTTACTTTATCACACATATAAAATTGCTAAAATTAAAAAATTCACGAGAATTAATTAAATTATTATTACTCTTATTAATGGGAAAAAGGACTTAATAAATAAGTTCAATAGACATACTTTTGAAAAGAAATGTGTAACAAGATTCTTTATGATAGAGATTTACTCCCACATTATTATGGAGATTCTTAGTTTATAAATAGACTTTGTTACATTACCATGGCTTCTCAATACCACATGTCCAAAACATAATAACTCATTTAATATGACACTTGTTCATATGACATTTTTTAATTAATAAATTTATTTAAAAGGATAAAAAAGACATAACTATTTTGAAAATAAATTTCATTTTTGATTTGTGTATACTACTAATAATATTATAAAAATTTCTTAGTAGTATTCACAAATCAAAAATTAAGATTTATCTGCAAAGTAGTTATGTCTTTTTTAACCTTTTAATTAAATTGATTAATTAAAAAATAGTATATGAATACTTGCATATGAAATAAGTTATGATTTTTTGAACATGTGGTATTGATAAGCCATGGTATTGGTCCATGGTATTGTAACAAAGCCTATTTATAATTTAAGAATATTCAGGATAAAGTGAGATGTATCTCTTATTAACAATCTTGTTACAATATAATGTAGATATGTTTAACTTATATATATTATTTTTTAAATAATAATAAAAATTAATAATTTATGTTTTTTAATTTTAGTAATATGATAAGTATTATAAAATAAGTGTTTTGTGTCTATTTGATAAAATATGTATATATATTGCATATTATTAATATATTAATCTATTGACTAGCTTAATTACATAATTATATATATATAGATATTAATTATTTTTAACTCTTTATAACCTTTTAAATAATATTATTTTTTTAACCAATTTAATTAATTTTTATTAAATTTAATAAAATATATAATAAAGTGAATATTTTGATTTTCATTATGAATTCGTTTAAATCCTAGATATTAAATGATCTAAGAAAATAAATTATATTATTTATGCGCAAATAGCTTTAAAACATATCCCATTTGGATCGATCTAACGGTACATAGAGGCTTGTTTGCTCGCTTAGAGAATACCTGGACCGTTTATATCTAACGAGAAATGATAATTTGAAAAGGCAAAGGCCATCGATATCTGAATTTAAGGTAGTTGCTGCTTCTGCGTTTTCAGATTAAATTTACCGTTGATTCATTCACTTACTGGTATGGGACTCGAACCCAAGACGGTTATGCGTGTCGTGGAGGTGGAGTTGGGTAAAATGCTTTCGTTTGTTAGAAAAGGGCCGGCAGATTGCCAACTGTCAGAAACGATTTCCAGGGTTGGAAATGACAATTGTTTGTTTGTGTGAGGTTAATATTTAAAAATAGCAGTGCATCTTGCTTTCTTGGCATTTTCGTTTACGAATTCAAGATCGTCTCGCAGTAAAAAAAATTCTCGCTCGCTCGCTCGCTCTGGAGATCCACTCCATTTTGAGTTGCTCCTGAGTTTGACTCTGTAAGTCTGTCTGCACTCTTTAAATTCCATTTAAAGATAAGAATCTTGATCTTTCTTTCTGTGCAGAGAAGCTGAGCATCCTGAGTTACTTTTTGTTTTCTGTTCCGTTCTTTTTGTTCTTTCGATTTGTTTGACGAATCGCTAATATTAATCTTGTTTAGGGTAAATGAAATGAAGATAGTGGATGCAACAGAACAATCCGTTGCCGTTTCCGCAGAGAAAAGAAAACTGCAACTGCTACAGCAGGAATTGCAGTATCAGTATCATATTGAAGATCATCGCCAGGCGTATATCGACATTGAATCCATGGCTTTCTTAGCGCCCTATCCCAATTTCATCAACATGGGTTCTACTTTCCTGCGGCAG
Organism: Pinus taeda; assembly: GCA_000404065.3. Taxonomy (NCBI): domain Eukaryota; kingdom Viridiplantae; phylum Streptophyta; class Pinopsida; order Pinales; family Pinaceae; genus Pinus; species Pinus taeda. The sequence continues at coordinate 327,214 of APFE030327317.1, read as the reverse complement.
CAGCAGCAGTCCCCCATATTGTTGGAGGGTGGCCTGAACCCCATCGAGGGAGCCATTAATCGCAGTCAGATTAATCCTGTTGTCCCAGATGCACATCAAATTTTATCATCGACATCATCGTGTGGTAATGACGATCTTGACCAATTTTTTTCGCGTCCAAAGAAAAGTCCCAGATTGATCATTCCTCCGGCATCCCAACTTCAAGACGACCTAGGGATTGACAACATCAACTTCAAATTCTATGATGAATATTCAGTTATTACTTCTTCCACCGCAGAAAGAATTCAAGAAAATAACGCAAGGGGCACCACCTGCACTGTTAGCACTGACTTGCAAGGCGATGTTGCACGGGCTCCTCGAGCTGTCGTTGATAACACTGCCTCCATGGATGACCAGGTAACTCGTAAGTTCTGTTTCTGCTAATAGGTATAAACGATTATTAATGTAGCTTGATTGCAAATTATGGGAATATCTTAAAAATGTGACTGTTAGGAGAACTCAAACAATTAATTTATTTCATGATTGTTGGATTTTGAAATATTCTCATGAAAGATTTTTAAAGGAAGAAAAACTCATGAAAATCTGTGTTAATAGAGAAATAAAAAAATAAAATAACCAAAGTAATTTTTAGCTTTAAAATTAATGTAAATTTATAAATTTAGTCAAATATTTTTGTATTAGACTAAACAATAAACATACATAATCTTACTCAGTATTAAACCACAATTTGTGAAAACCAAATTATCCCATCTAACAATTGGATCACAACTGGAAGACTCTAGTAAATCAGATACCTATTTCTGGAAGACTCTAGTAAATCAGATACCTATTACTCAGAAATGCATTCCTTTCCTAATAAAAGTTTGCAGAAAGATTTTTGGCAATTCAAATCTCATATCTCTTTGGGACTCAATCTTTCGGCAATCCAAATCTCATCTCATCTCTTTGGAACTCAATCTTTCGGCAATTCAAATCTCATCTCTCTGGAACTCAATTGATGAATGGAAATTTTATCCTAAAAATTTGGCCAGATTTATTTATATTTCAATACATTTTGAATTTCACTTACCAAACAGTGAAGTATGGTAAAATAAAAGATATTTAAAATGCAATGATTTAAACTACTCTCCAACATCTTTCTAACTCAGATCCTTTGAACGATCAACCGTTGGATAACCGACATGTTTCTCCAGAGTGCTCACAACTCTGAGATCTCAATACCCCGGGGTTGTGAAGGTCTCTAAAATTTGAAAACGCATTACTTTGATTGGGAAAGTAAGGTCTTGTTGTAACGCATCCCGCAGAGCGTTTGTCAAAAAATTGCAATCTATTATTATGGGGTGGAGTTGTTTTTAGTTAGAGTTTTTGGAAAAAATTATGTGAGTTTGTCTGATATAAATTGTCTAAAATCCAGCAGGAATTTATTGAAATCACAAGTTTGATGGGTAACCCTCTGCACAGTCGAATTATATATATAGTCAATCCCACTAAAAACAACTCCCTTTTTTGTTCTTCTAAAACATCTAAAACCATTGTCATTTTTCTTGAATTAAAACTTCTGTGATCCATAATTATTAAAAAAAATAAATTTAGAAGTAACTTCCATAAAAATGGAATGTCTATAGCTAATTGAAACTACCTATCTCATTAAACAAAAGTTTCAATTACTTAAAAAAATATTTTATCATTATTTATGGTCAAGCTCAGTAATAATTTTATTGATGTGTTCCACAATAAATAAATATGAGGATACATTCTTGGTTTTATCTTTTAATATTACAAATGATTTTTCACATATATATTACTTTATAATTTGTAGTGATTATATTTCTTTTTAATCAAGGAGGTGTTTATGATTTCAATCAACATTTTGAGATTTTTATTTTTTTCTTCCAAAGTTTTGTTGAAAAATGTCTACCATTTGTTTATTTGAGTAAATAATATATTAAATGGATAGATTTGGCCTCTACATGATATCAAATGAGACGATATTTTGTATTGATGTGTTTAGTTCCATCGTGAAGCTTGGGATTTGTGGGCAACTTGACTGTAAAAATATTGTTAATTAGAAGAAGGCTAAAATCCACATATTTCTCCTACAAATCTTCAAGTATTTTCTTGAGCCACACAATACCTTTATTGATGTGTTTAGTTCCATCGTGAAGCTTGGGATTTGTGGGCAACTTGATTGTAAAAATATTGTTAATTAGAAGAAGACTAAAATCCACATATTTCTCCTACAAATCTTCAAGTATTTTCTTGAGCCACACAATACCTTTTGTTACTCACATATTTGCCCTCTATTATGGAATCTATTGGAACCTTGTGTGATCTTTAGGAGACAATTGTTGATCTAAGGCTCATAAGATACCTTAGCTGACACTTCATTTTCTTTGTCCCCATCAAAATATGAATCAGAATATCCCAATCAGGTTGAAGTCATCCACCTTAAAATACTTGAGTCCAAAGCCTTGAGTTTCCTTCAAATATTTTAGAACTCTTTTTACAACAAACTAGTGTATTTCACAAGGTTTTCACATAAATCTAGAAAGAGTCCCAACAATGAATGAAATATTTGGTTTGGTGGTGGTAAGGTAATTAAGGCTTTTCACAAGTTGTTCCCTTTTACTGACGTGAGCTTCAAATTCACTTCCATATTCACTTCCATTAGAGTAGGGAGAAGGTTACACTTGGCTATGCTAAACTTGTTTAACAATTTCTTTTGGGAGATGAAGATATACTTCAATGCCTAAATAGTAGTGAAGATGTTGTCCGAAATCCATCATCTCAAAGCCTTTCTTCAACTCTTTCTTTATGAATACGATATAGATTTCATTGTTCCCTAATATCAATAGATCATCTACATACACTACAAGATATACCATGTTTTTGTCAACTTTCTTGACAAATAAAGTTGCATCATCAAAATTAAAGTGCTTGAAATTCAATTTTGGATGATGCTTAATTAAGTTTTCATGTCAGGCTAATAGTGCTTGTTTCAGGTCATATACGGATTTAATGAGTTTACATATTTTACAAACAAAGTTGCATCATTAAGATTAAAGTTCTTGAAATTCAATTTCGGAAGATGCTTAGTTAGCTTTTCATACGAGGTTCATAGTGCATAATTCATACCATATAAGGATTTAATGAGTTCACATATTTTTTTTTATTTTGTCCCTTCACAACAAAGTCATCTAGATGAGACATGATGACATTCTCTTTCATTTTTGTTTTCAAGAAAACAATATTCACACCCATTTTATGAAATTTCCATCTATTCTGTGTTGCCAAGGAAAATAGAGTATGAATGGAAACCCATTTTGCTATGGGAGAAAATGTCTCTTCATAACCAATGCCTAGCTTTGTGCTTGTTAAGTTAGCCATTTGACTTGTACTTGTTCTTGAAGACCCATTTGTAGCCAATTAGTTTGGTTTTTAATGAATGGTCCACCAAATTTCATGTTTCATTTTTTATAAGAGCATCATACTCATTCAGCATGGCTTATTTCTAGTCATCATCATAAGCAACTTCTTCCAAGGAATTTGATTCAAAATTAGTACATTAATTCAATTCAAAATCATATGAAACATCCATATCATCTACGTCACATTAATCTAAATTATTTGTGTCATCTCTATCTTGTCTTGTAGAAATTTTGGTTCCTATATTTCCAACTTCATCAAAATAAACACTTTCAAGTGCCATGATGAGCAACTTTTGTGGACCTTTCTAAGATTGTCTAGGTTGCTCTACTAATTGACATGGTGTTTCATTTCCCTCAAGGTTCAAACTTTCAATTCTCCCAATCACATCATCCAATTGAACTTCTTATTTTGATGAAGTAGTTGGAACTTATTCATGAGGGGGAGATGGTACTTCAAAAGGAGATTTCAGAGGTTAATCCAAGATAAATATCACTTCTTCAAGATGTGGAATCTCTTTATCAAACTCATGATATGCATTTACATGAGTGAATCTATCTAGATAATCAAGCAGTGGCTCAATAGTTTTTTCATTCTTCATGGATTCAAGAAAAATCACATCTCATGAAAGTATGAACTGGTTGTTTACATCATCATGAAGGTGATATGCCTTGGTGGCATTTAAGTACCCTAAGAAGATGCACTTCTCACTTTGAGCACCAAACTTTTTTCTTTTCTCCTTAGGAATTAAGGCATAACAGGTGGAACCAAACACCTTGAGATACCTCATTGAAAGAATGTGACCATATCACATTTCATATATAGTCTTGTTTCCAAGAGCATGAGATGGGAACATGTTTTTACATATATTTCACATAGATTTGCATCAGCCGACAACATCAACTTTACATTTTGAAAAGTATTGAACAGATCATGTTTAAAGTATTATATTTATCCTTTCTAGTACACCATCATATTGAGGATTGTATGGCATGTTGGTTTGATGATTGAACTTGTTACCCACCACCAGTGGGTGATCCCTATAGGAGATTTTTTTCTCCTATGATTTGTCTTCAGTCGATAGTTAGCAACCCTTTGCAGCCACTAGATAGATGTGCCACCATTCTCCACCACCTAAGCCTGTCATTATGTGCCCTCACCCATCTGTTATGATCGTATGTTTGAAGGTAGATCTTCCAACCCTGAAGGTATGGATTTTCATTATGTAATTGGGTGTTTATACTTGCTTTTATTGGACACATTTGGACATGTATTAGTGGGGGGGTTCGGTGGAAAGAATGAGTTTAGTTTGTACTCTTGTCCCCTTATCCCAACTTGGAGGTTAATCTTGTATCCTAGTATTGTGGGATCTCCTCTATTGGATACTAGCTTTAGAAGTGGCACTATATTGGAAGCCTCGACTTTGGTTACGTGGCCCTGCTTCCCAAAACCATATATTTCACTCCCCTCCGCTCATTATAACCCCTTTTCACACTTTTCCCATTTGGGTCCACATTAAGAAGGGTGGAAAAACAAAGCTCGAGGTAACTCAAGTACCACGATTTCTCCCTCCTACATCTATACACCCAATGTATGGGCTTCCCTCAATATAGCTACCCTTGTACCACGGCATGTGTCTTGGAGCCCTCCTTATTGCCCCATTTCGTTCCACGATCATTTCACATGACACCTGCCATTTAACGGATGCACCGTGGACTAACTGCTCCCTTAGATGTTGAAACCACCTAATAGGGTCCTTTATTAACCCCTCTTGTTAATCTTGGTGACACATGTACACTTTAAAGGGCATTTGGAAGGGCATGCCACCATGAAGTGTCCACTTTTTCCCCTGATTTGCAAGCTTAATTACTCAATTGCACTAATGAATTGTGGTATTGGAAAGTGAGGAGACCCATAGCCTCATATCTTTGAGATGAGAATTTTTGGCTTCAGTCTTTAGGTATCATCCCAGACCTTCTGCAGCAATGATAAAGAGGAACGAGGATATGGGGTCGCCTTGGTGAAGGCCATGCGACGGGTTAAAGGTATGGGAAGGGGAGCCATTAAGAAGAATGGAGAACACAGGGGAAGAAACCATAGAAAATATCCAGTTAATCTAGTGATCTGAAATGATCATATGTTAAAATTGAAGTAGAATTGATTATGCCAATAGTGAAATGAATGTTAACTTAAAGTGCTGAAACCGGGAGAATTGCTTCAGAAGAAGACTTTACGATAGATGAGAAAACATAAGAAAGATGAAAAACAGAAGTGAAAACAACAAATACATAGCGATACCAGACAACAAGATTGATTATGGAGTTCATCCCTAACGGACTACGTCTCCGAATCCGCTTTCAAGATGGGCGATCACTTTATTAGGATTGAATCTGAGGAGGTCGATTACATAGAAAATTGACCAAACTGAATGTTCACACAGGAACTTCTATTCACTATCATAAGAAAGCTCTCTGAACCAGCTTTCCAATGCCTGTCTCGGTTCCCAATTTTGACTCTCGATGCTCCTATTACACTAAAAACAAAACAGACTATAACATCCAGAATCTACATACAAAACTCAAAAATCACTCTCATGTCCTCTTCATGAACAAAACTGCCTTTTATAACCTCCTAGATGCATTCGAACTCCTCATGCCCAAGATTGGCATGAACTGGTTGAAATTTGGGTTTGTATTCCCTCGATCTTGTCATTATTTGACACCTTAGGATAACTTGCATGGTGGTTGAATTAGTTTAAATGACAATAATAACCAAAAGCCCAAAAATAAACTTTATTATAAATCAGATTCGTTGTCGTCCAGATACCCAGGCAAAGGAGCACCAACATCACATGTGAACAGGTGTATATGACCATTTGCAGTAATCCCCAGGTCGGCAGTTCCGATGAATCACCCGCTAACTGTTCCCATGTGCGGTGACAGTTGGCGTTTATTCTGGCGGTTCCAACGCGATCTCCAACTGTCATTAGGTGTGTCCACATGTCTACCAATAATTACAACCTCTGCATGGTCAGGCTAACCCTCTGCGGTTTAGAGCCTAGGGAGAATTAAACATTTTGATTTTGTTCACATTGCTACAGTTAGAGACTCCGCACGGTCTAGTTCTGGCGGTTAGGACTGTTATTTAATTTGTAATGTTTTGTATTGTATTACAAAGGCCAAGAGGGTTATAACATAGGTTTATGTGTTTTTTTGAATTGTTTTATTACATAGTTTGTAATGTAGCATGGTCTGATAGGTTTAGGACTTAGGGTAAGGGATTATAATGTATGGTTTGAGGTTTTTAGATGTAGATTTAGGGTTTTAGGTCTTAGGTTAGAGTTTTTTCATTTCAATACATGGATTTTGTTGACAAGTACCCATGTACACCTCTTCGTCACAAAATGGAATTTTCGACAACATCACATGACGACAAACCTTGTTGATAACCAACCCAGTTCGATGACCAAAACCTGCGAAGGAAGATGACAAACCCATGTTGACGACCAAATCTTGGTGGAGCTGATGACAATCACATGTCGACACCTAGGCATCAAACCATATCACCATGAAAACCATATTCATTACCAGATAACCTGAACCATAAACATCATTGTCGAAGCTGATGACACCGGATTAAATGCTGATGATGAAATTGGCGAAGTTGATACAATTCAAGACCTCATCGACCAATGATCATTTGACGATCACTTTGATGTTGGAATACTGAAGACTCCACTCATGCTGGACTAACAAGATCATCCTGGATCATCCAACTTTGGTCAAACCCAAAAGACTCGAGAACATTGTTGAGGTATTCCCAACTTAATCGGTCACAAGCTTTGGAGAGGTCCAACTTTATCATCATGCCCGAGATTTTGCAGTACTTTAGGGAGTGTACTATTTCTTGAGAGGTAAAAAATCCATCTAGGATCTTTTTCCCTTCCACCAAGCCAATGTGTTATGGAGATATAAGGTTAGGGAGCAGAGGCTTGAGGTATTTTGTGAAAATTTATGAATCTAACAAACTAGAAATTCTACTACAGTAAATTGATTTGCATTACCTACTTGTGTTCTTCATTTTAACAAGTTATTTTAAGAAATATTTAGAAAATTGTAATGCAAATACACTATAGCCTACACCACTATACAAATTAAGTACTGAAAAATAAATGAGACAACCACACAAAGTACACTTATTTTTGGACTAAATGCTCTTGGAAAAACCTAGCGTGGGAAAACCGGTGCAGCAAATATTAGATTTTTATTATTAAGAAGATTTATGAATACAACTAGGGTGCCAAATCTGGCTCACCCAATGGAGAATAACCCGACAGAATTACCTCTATCCGGAGACAGATATTTTTGTGAATCCAGTAACTGGATGAACAAACCCCATAGGTGACTGCACTGTCCCTAGTGTTATGTAGTGATGGTTGCTCCAAGATCTACATTGGAACTACGTCACCCTCCTAGTGAGCCTTCCCGGCTAAGAAATCTATCTGCTAAACTGTTGCTTGATCTGCCTCAAAACAACCCCAGTGTTGCCTCTAAGTGACTGTGTCAGCTCCTCTAGCCTCTTTGTCACCCTTCTGGAGATGTGTTGTCTCTCCCTGGTGTTGTGCTGCCTCTCTGCTATGTATTCTCAGCCTTGGACTGAAGTCGCTCTTCCGAACTTCCCCTCTCTGCACTAGAAACTTACTCTGAAATTCTTAGGAAACCATGCCCCAGAATTTCGAATCAACTCAAGTGTTGTTCTCTGTGTGTGTATTATGCAACTAACCCCAAGCCTCCTTTTATACTTTTCCTATCGAGAAATCAATGGTCATGATCTAATCTCTAATCAACAGTTAAGATTAAATTAGACTTGATCCTCGTCTCTTAGAAGCTTCTCACCCATATTTTCATTAATACCCATTAATATTTTAATTTTCCTATGTTTAGACTTAGGAACCCCATTAAAAATATTAATTATTTTAATAAAATACAATCCGGGTGGAATTTCTCCAAACGATTTCTAGGTCTTGGATATCTCATGTTCTAGCCCCTCCACAAAATTTCGGAGCTAGAGCACATTCGATGCTACCTAAAAAGAAACACTCCCTCTTAGCGAGGAATGTGCTCTAGAAATACTTCCTAGCATAAGTATCACACCGATCCACGGCATCGGTCCTCTCCGTTGCCGATGCTTGGCATGCTGCCCTTCATCCACTGCACTGCTACAATCTGCACTGTTGCCCATGACATTGCCACTATCAACGTTGCATATGTATTGCACCTCCCTCTCAATATGTTGCATCATGCTGCCCATAGCACTGCCACTTCTAATTGTTGCACTGTAACTCAGTTGCTGAGAAGTAAGCAACTGCCGAAAAGTTGACATGTTGGTTATTTTGGATGCCCCTTTATGTTGAAGCTACCTCTGTTGCTAATCTGTGCAGACCCTCTAATGCTACAACATTGTTGTTGTATTTTCTCTGTGCCTCCCGCATTGCTGCAACACTCTACTCCACTACTTCAAATTTTGGCACTCTAGCTCTGCCACTATCGTTCCATCACCCCTCGCACCAACTGACTCCCATCATTCTGTTACTATCATTTAGGACTCTCGATGTCGTATGTGATCTAAGAATTTGGGAACCTTAAGGATCCTACCCTCGATATGTAGTCCTCATAACTATAGCTCAATATCGCCCCACCTCTTCTCTAGAGGTGCATGAGCACTCATGGCAAAATCATCATCGTCCTCCTTGTCAACTTGTGCTGGAGCAACCTTTGAGTCATACTTCTCTTCTTTGCCCTTCTTCTGAGGGAATTGTGTGGTGAAATGACCCATTTCTCCACATTTGAAGCATCTGACTTTGGATATGTCCTTCTTCTTTCATTTATGTTTCCCTTGTTGTCCCCCTGATGCGAGAGTCACATCCTCCTCTTCCTCCTTGATTCTGATCCCTTTACCATTGCTTCCCACCTTGGTCAATCGTATGTTCTCTTCCTGTCAAAGAGTTGCCCACATCTCCTCCCAACTGGGAAGAGAAGCCCTACCCAAGATGCTTTGGACAAAGGTTTCCTAGTCTTGAGTGACTACATTCAGGGCAATCCTGACCATGAATTCGGCATCTGTCGTAGACCCTATGGAAGTTAGCTGGTCACGGATCCTTTGCAACTTGAGAAGGAAGGGATTTATTTCTTCCCCCTTCTATATCTGAAACTATCTCGGCTGACTCTCAAGCAACAACTTCCACTGAAGGGAAGTTCCCTCGTACAATGTGGTCAAGGCCTCCCACATTTCCCTTATCGTGTATTTCTCAACAATATGTGGGATCACATGATCCTTGACCCCATCCAAGATCATGCACTTTTCTTTCACCTGAGCCTCCTCGTACTTCTTGAGAGGATCAACACCAACCAGAACAAAAATCGTCCTCAAGGCATAATCCTTGATGTGATTTTTATCCAAAACTACCAGGATCCTGGCCTTCCAGATGACGAAGTTAGATGCTCCATCCAACTTGTCCCGATCCCTCAGTCTGCTAATGGCCATCTCTGCTCAAATGAATGTCGAACTGGTTCTCTTCTCCCTCTTTTGGTGCTGCCCCAACAAAACTCGGATTTAGATTACTTTGGTGCTAGAAATCCTCCAAGGAACAACCTCCCTCTAAATTTCGATTTTCTTCATGGAAATCCTTCTATCAACAACTGTCAAACCACCCCTTTCTAATCTCTCTTTGCTGCTACTCAACACTGGATCTAGATTACTTGGCAAGAAATATTTTGAGGAACTGATTCCCTCTACTTTGCTTCTACCCCATTAGGTATTGTTCTACACCAACAAAATCAACACCCCACCAACAACTCCAAGTGAAATCTACATTGCACCTCTAGCCACGACAACCAGAAAAAGGATACTCAACAGTCTATGTGCTGGCCCAGTAACCATTATGCTACCTTCTACAACAACAACATCACCCAATGAGGCTAATGCAGGCTCTGCATGAGCCTCCCTTAGTGACTATGTCACCCCTTCTCTACTCTCTTGGCTAGAAATTGTGATGTCTCTCGGGACAACTGTCTTCCCGCCCAGATTTTCCTCTATCCTTTTGCTGATGCTTTAGTCCTCCTTGATATGAAATCCCTCTGATACCATGTGAAAATTTTTGAATCTAAAAAACTAGAAATCCTACTGTTGTAAATTGATTTGCATTACTTAATTGTGTTCTTCATTTTAACAACTTATTTTCATAAATATTCAGAAAATTGTAATGCAAATGCACTACAACCTACACCACTATACAGATAAGTACTGAAAAATAAATGAGACAACCACACAAAAGATACACTTATTTTTGGACTAAACGTCCCCGAAAAAACCCAGTGTGGGAAAATCGGTGCAGCAGATATGAGGCTTTTATTATTAAGCATATTTATGAATATAACTAGGGTGCCAAATCTGGCCCACCCAATAGAGAATAATTTAGCAGATGTATCTCTATCTGGAGATAGATATTTTTGTGAATTCAACAACTGGATGAACAAGCTCCACAGGTGACTGTGTTGTCCGCAGTGTTTTGCAGCGATGGCTGCTCCAAGATCTGTGTTGGAACTAAGTCACATCCTCTAGGAGCTGCGTCACTTTCCCAGTGAGCCTTCCCAGCTCATAAATCTATCTGTTGAACTGTTACTTGATTTGCCTCATAAAAACCCCAGTGCTGCCTCTAAGTGACTGCGCCAGCTCCTCTAACGTCTTCGTCACCCTTCTGGAGTTGCATTGTCTCTCCTTGGTGTTGTGCCACCTCTCTGCTATGTATTTTCAGCCTTGGAATAAAGTCCCTCTAATGAATTGCCCCTCTTTGCACTAGAAACTTACTCTGAAATTCTCAATAAACCACGACCCAAAATTTCGAATTAGCTCAAATGTTGCTCTTTGTGTGTGTATTCTCCAACTGACCCCAAGCCTGCTTTTATACTTTTCCTGTTGAGAAATCAATGATCATGATTTAATCTCTAATCAACATCTAAGATTAAATTAGACTTGATCCTCATCACTTAGACGCTTCTCACCCATATTTTCATTAATACCCATTAATATTTTAATTTTCATAAGTTTAGACATAGGAACCCCATTAAAAATATTAATTATTTTAATAAAATACAATCCGAGAGGAATTTATCCAAACAACTTTTGGGTCTTGGATATCTCATGTGTTCTAGCCCCTCCCCAAAATTTTGGAGCTAGAGCACATCCGATGTTACCCAAAAATCAACATGTTTGACAATCACCGTGGCTATGATCTTGTAAATGACATTGCAAAGAGCAATGGGTATAAAACCATGAGGATCTTTAGATTTAGAATATTTAGGAAATAGAGCTATGAATGTAGCACTTAGGCTAGGAAATATCTTTTGGTTACGATGTGATTCTTCCACCACCTCTAGTATATCATTCCCCATAAAGCTCCAAGCAGCCTGAAAAAATTCCTTCATAAAGCCATCTGGTCCTGGGGCCTTATTTTTCGCCATTCCTTTGACTACCTCCTCAAATTATTCCAACTTTACAGCTCTCATAAGTGTTAGGTTCTGGTCCCTTGAAATAATTTGAGGAATGTTCCTCATAATCCTTTGTATAGCCTCTGACCGGTTTTGGGTGGTTCTGTTAGGATGGATTTGAAATGATCCACCAGCAAATCCTCAATATCCTCATGCTGGACCACTCAATTCCCAGCTGCATATTTCAGAGAGTAGATCTGGGTATGTTTCCGATGTTGAATCATAGCTTTGTGGAAGAAACAAGTATTTTGTTCTCCTTCTCTCAACCAACTGACCCTTGATTACTGCTTCTATATTATCTCCTCTTGTTTTCTTCACTCTTCTAGTTGATTAATTAACCACCCTTCCTCTTCCACAAGATTTTCAAATTTGTCATGCTAGATGATTTGTTGTTGTAAATCTTGGATTTTATTTGTCAGTTGGTGTTGTTCTTTCATAATATGGTTGAACTCTTCTTGGTTCCATTCATTTATATTGTGTTTAATCTCCATTAGTTTTAGTTGGGAGGTATGCATACAATTTCTACCTTTCTCCTCACTGTTGTTCCACCATCCTTCTATGTTTTTCAATCCTTCTGATTTTTAAATCCATCTCCAGGCATATTGGCCAATGATCAGATCCCATACAAGGGAGTATTGAGGCCTCAAAGAAGATGTCTCTGCTAATGACTTGCTCCGAGATTAAATAATTTTCCATCCGAGAGGCAATTTTATGGGCTCCTCCCCATCTGTTGTTCTAGGTATAGACTCCATTATTTGTCTGTAGATCCACCAGGTGAATTTCTGTTATGAGATCCCCAAATGCTTCCATGTCTACCTCTATTCGAAGGATCCCTCCCTTCTTTTCTTCTAACGATGATATTATGTTGAAATCTCCACCTACTATCCAAAGATCTTCTAAGTATGCTTTTCTCAACTTTGTGAGGTTCTGGAGGAAGACCAAATTTTCTCCTGGAATGTGAGGCCCATAAACCCTTGTCAAGAGGACACAATATTTGGATCCAATATGGCAAAATTTACTTAAGAGTATCCTCGGGAGACTAACCCAGTCCTCAAATATTATTTTTGTCGGGTTCCGGAGGATAGCCAGACCTCCAGCACTACCCCTAGCATCCTGAGCTATTACTTCATCCTGGGGTTTGTAGCTCTTTAGAATTTCCTTAAGCTTTACTTCAACGATCTTTGTTTCTTGGATTATCATGATGCTCGGCTTGTCTCTTTTAAGTATGCGCTTCAAATACCTTTATTTCCCTTTGTTGTCCAGGCCTCGTACATTCCAGTATGTAATTATCATTTCAAGGGTTTATTAAGTTAGTGGAAAACTACTAATAGTGGCATCACCCTTCCATAATTTACTAGCATTTCTCCTACCATTTGAATTGATTCACTCAAGTTTTTCCTTCCTCACTTCTTCCCTCATTTTCCTTGAGGTCCTTATTCCATAACTTGGCTTGCTTGGGAGCCCAGATGCTCCAGTTCATTAGTAACGATCATTCCCTTCTTGGCTTTGTATTGTTAAAAAGTGTCTTTGTATAGTTGTTTCTAGTCCTCTAGGATGAATCTCTCGTCTAGATGTCACCATTCATTCAATAATTGTTTCATCACTTGTTCTTATGTGCTAAGATCCCCCTTCTAGTTGTTGATCTCCATGCTGGCTTGGTCCACCATTTTCATGGAGACTTCTTTTTCCTAGGGTTCCTCTTCCGCTTTTCTTTTGGGATTGTTCCCCCCCTTTTGAGGGGTTAGGTTATTTTCCAAGCTTGTATTTTTGTTAAGGGTTTCCATACCCTCCTCTTCCTCTTGAAGGATTTCATAGCGATTGTGGTTTCATAGGCCTTTTTCGTTTGGGGATTGATTGGGATTTGGCAGGTTCCTCTGGTTTCTTTTCCTTCTTTGGACTTCCTAGAAACCCTTTGCATCTTCTTTTGCTTCGGTCTCACCATTTTCATTGGGTTCTTCTTGCGATTCGTTCTGATTCATAGGGCATGCATGAAACGTGTGCTCGTACTCATGGCATCTACGACATCTAAAACGTATGTGCCTGTAGTCTAGGGATTGTTGTCAAACCTCACCATGGTATTCCAACTCTATGAATTTAGGTAATGGCATTGTTATATTCATTTAGACACAGATCTGGGTGTATGAAATATACCTTCCCTTTCATGTGGAGTCTGCAACCTTGACAAAGTTTCCATTGGAGATGCCAATCCCCTCTAAGGTCTTTGGATCCCATTGGTGCTGTTAAGATTTTTTCCTGATCAGGGTTATAACATTTCGTCCAATGTCTTATAAAGGAACCCGTGTTGTTTAAAAGGTATGGGTCATCTTCGAAAACTCTTTCTTTGTCTTCCACGTTAGTGAAGAGCACTATAAAAAATCTTTTTTCTCCTAGTTTCAGCTGAATATGGCCTTTTGGCTGCCATTTGTGTTGGATCCATTTGACCAAATCGCTTCCTACTGGCTAGACCCCAATAAATTTACAGATTAGGACATGGTGCTTCATATACTTCTTGTATGTCTCCAATTTGTTGTTGGGTATGACAAATCGTGGTTTTTTCTTAGCCCTTGGAAGACACTAACCTCTCAAGTATGCATGCCAGTGGGCTCCCAGAACCGAAGGTCCTTTGTTGTTGCCACTATGATTTCCTATCATCATTGCTCCTTGATTGTTTGTTTCTCCTATTGCTACATTCCGGTAGGAGGGGATCTCTTCCCCCCTGTTGCAGTACTCATACCTTTGTCAGAAGGCTCAAGTGTGGTAGGTATGGGTGCTAGAGTCTTCGTCATTGAGGGGTTTTTGCAGAGACATCAGGGTTTACAGACTAAAAACCTAGCTAGAAAATTTAAATTGCTCCTCACTCACAACATTGTTTTGTATTAATGTTAACCATAAATAATGTTTAAATATGGGTCACTTTTGAATAAATATTCCTATTACTTAATTTTATATTTCTCTTACATTTTGTGAACAAAAATATTCATAATTTACCTCATTTTTAAGAATTAGGTATGTAATATCTTTATAATAAAAAATATTATTATAATATGTTAGTTTTTCAAAAATATTCTAAATAATTCAATATTTTTATTGTTTTATTGGTACTCTTCTTAATCTTAAGGAAATAGTGTGACAATATTATCTATCACGGAAATTTTTAGTTTTTTAATGATAATTTTCTTCAAACTTGGTGGAACACACATAATGTAATGTACACAAAACTTTTTGTACACTAAAGATATAGCATATTATTTTAACTATCCAAATTCGCTTTAACTTCTTATTTTTTATACCAAAATAAATTATATGGAATAGATATAAAATTCAATAGCGTAGATAGAAATATTATATTATTTAACCATAATTTCAAACCTAAGACATGCATGCAATTTATGATAATTTTAGCGATGAACATGAAAATTAAAATCATATTCATGTAGCCACATAAACCAAAAATAATAGTATACAAAATAGAAGGTATAATAACCTTACATTTCATAACATGACCAAATAATCCATCAAGTGGATGTAGAAGAGGAACCTTTCACCCAACCATAAGCTCTTTTTTATATTGGTTCGCTCTACAATGGAGGTTACCCGCAAGTTGAGGCTATGAATCCACAAGGGAAAACACTTCCTATGGGTAGCTTTAATTTCTTCTTGTAGTTCAATTCTCAAGTTCATTGTGAATTTTATCACCTAGATTAATCTAAATCTATAGCTCTCTTCCCCACTAGCCTACACAATCAAAGGAATGGGATCCTTTTCTCTAACTAATACTCTCTCGAGCTATCCCACTTCCCTCTAAGGCTTCAACACAAATTGGAGAGGAAAATTCATTTTCTTGATTATTGTAACTAATTTGCTTGATAATATGTATTAACATCCATATAGTGATAATTCTCACTCACTTCATGATTATAATTCTCTATAATTTGTTTACATTATGCTCCTTACAATTTTCTTAAAAATAAACCTCCCAAATTTCCCCAACTGAATGCTAGCTCTCAGGGTATTCAAATTCCTGATAGTTTGAGCTCTCTACTAATTTCAATGGCACCAATAAGAATATTTGAAATCCCCTATTGAACCTTCAATCAAATGGTAGTTAACTTGCAAGAAAAAAAAATGTATAACTTAAATTTGCATGGCATGAAAGGGCCATGTATCCTTATGAAGACCCGCATACCTTCTTTATGTACTAGCCCCAAAAGTTTAATAAAACGTAGATTAATTAACAATCAAGGGACATTATTAAGGTTGCAAATACTATGGATTAAGCCACTTTCTAAGGTTCTTTCCTTTTACACCACTTAAGTCCCTTTTTGTCTTTTGTTGTGCATTCATAGCGCCCTCTTCCCCCCCCGACCATTTCTTTTGTCCTTCTCTTTTGCAATTGGTTCAATATATTTTTTTCTTATAATTTAATCTACAATCTTACATATTACACCCTTTGGATTTTATCTATTCATCATATGCACACATAATCCTAAACTGGGACCAAAACTAGGGTACTGCATTCCTCTCCTCTTAGATTTTTCACCATCATTAATGCACAATATCATTATATACAATAATTTATTTTTCATCAAATTTTTAAAACAACTTCATATATGTTTTCTACATTGCATCCTAACTCCCATGTTGCTTCTACATTCTTTAGCTACATTTACAATGTCATCCTCTTCTTTTCAAATATGCATAATCATCAATTATCTTGTACAAAATGCATATGCATTGGTTATTCACTTGCCTAGGTATTCTCCCAAGACTCCTTATCATATCAAGATTTACCTATGTCAATCGTCAAAATAAACATTGGTGTGGTCATTATTTTGCAACAATTATTTCGTCAATGGGAATTTTCAACCCTCAATGTAAGCATGTATAAATATGATATTTAAAACTATATTAACTATCTAGGTATATTCTTTGCTTCACAAGGTTTCCATGGGAAAAAAATTATCTCAATGTTCTTAATGATACACCTTTGATTCTAGGAATCATGTCACTTGAATCTCTCATAGAAAATACATTTAAGTTGCCTCTTCCTTGTCACACTCACCCTTTCAACCTTAGGCATCATCTTATGCTAGATAATTCCTTGTAAATCCATCTTACTAAGGTGTTCACATGCAAAAATAGTACCAACTTACTACCACACATTTGCTAGGAGCCTCTAAGTAATTAATAGATTGTGGGTTCTGCAAGTTCTATTATCATTGCAATGGCCTCTTCTTAAGCTTTCCATCACTTAGCAATCATATTTTTCAATAGTTTTTCTATTGAAAGAATCTTTATGTATTTTATTCAAATATGACTACTCTAGCATACCATTATTTCATTGCAACATCACCACATCTCCTAAAATGATTTCAAACTTGTGAGTTTCTCAATAATTCCTTATATTTTAGTTGTAATCTTATTAATTAAAATGAAACACAAGATAAACATTTATTAACACAATGCATTCAAGCAGATATATCGATGTATATGTGTGTATAGTTACAACTTGCAAACTTACATAATTTATTCTTTCACATTTACTCAATGCTTCCTTGCATTGATTCAAGGATTGCACATTCTTGTGTCATGTATTATGCTGTCACTCACAGCAAAAATATGTTCTAGTTGTACAAAGAGGGAAAAGGAACAAAGATTTTTGGAGCTAGCCTCCTAGCCATATGTTATCCATGATAACCCCTTGAAATAATTTTTAGTTTGATCAATTATTTGCATCTATCTGCTACTTTTCCGAAAGAGGTTGTTGTGCTTTGCAAATTGGAGATTAAAGGAGGAAGAACAGGTCCAGTTTAGATTGTTGTGGAGAAATTTCCATATTCTCTTAAAACCATTTCTTTCACAAACCCCATTTTTTCCTTTATTTTTTAAACTCTAGCCGTAGTGATCCTTTTTTTACTCTAGCCAAAATCCCTTTTTATATCTAGCTCTAGCTATGTTTCCCATTCCCCTTTGAAATGTTTTAAAACATTTAGAAATCATGCCAAAACCTTTTTTAAGTGTCGAGACCCACAAACCATAATCGTTATTGGCCCCTTCCCTTTTTGTGATACATATCTGCCCATCTCCCTTTTTAACTTTTGCGATTGCGATATGACATATCGCAAAGTTACCCGCTGATTGTCATATCCAAGTCCCATCGCCACTCCTCGCCGATTGTGATAAAATCTATCCTCCACCGATATCGTATATTGCAAAGTTCACCGATGATTATCGTATCGTAAGGCCCTCCTCAGCCTCGTCGATTGTGATAATTCATTCACCCACCAATTGTGATATCACGATTGGGGATCCAAAGTCAATGTCCCTCCTCCGTCGAAGTCCCTTCCAACTTGTGATTGCAATGTGCGAGAACCCTCCTGGATACTATATTATATGTGATACATTCTATAAACTGTCACGTCCGGAACATCAAAAATCACCATAAATTAGTGTTAAAGCCCCTTTTCCCTTTCCGATGACGATATGTGATTCCTGGTTCCGGATGCGATATTTTATGTACCATGCTTTATTGAAGTTTCGCATCCAAACAATCAGCGAGCACTATGAAATATGGTAAAAAGTCCCTCTCATGTCTTGCGGTTGCGATACCAACAAGCCTAGATCAATGACCCAAATTGAATCGGCCTGGATCAACGAACAATAAAACGTTTATTTCGCTTCAGCTTAGTGGAACAACGAGGATATTTTTCAGTGTATATCCAACAACATGTTCATCAAACAGAATACAGAGTAAATGAAGACATGGAAGCTCGAGAGGACTTGATGATATAGCATGGTGCTCCATGCAGAGGGAAGACGAAGTACCGCCCAGGTGTCCTTTGCTTTTGTACTATGGCATTAAACTGATAGTTGACCGCTCCCAATTTTGAAGAATGAATGATCCAAGTAGTAAAGGCAAAAGTGACAGGAATCAACTGAGTGACATAGGCGGCCAGACCGTGGGCAAGCAACAACCTAAAGCAAAGGCGATCCCATGGATGGGCATGGAGATATTTTGTTAGCATTTTCATCTAATTATTGACTTGTTTTGTTATCATGTAATGTGTCACCATTTAATGAAGCAATTAATATTTTGTAGTCATTTTTGGGCCACATAGCCATCCCAAGCCGAGATAGCTAGTCGATTTGACGGTTGAGGCTCGGCTAAAGATAATTTGTTATAATTACTATTCAATGCTCCCCTCTCTAGATAAATAGGGGGGAGAAACACTTAAGAAGGGGTCTGGAATGGTACACCGAGGTGGTCCAAATTCCTTGGTTCCATTTTGGTTCTAAATGCTTGTTCGTGAGGGACTAGAGCGATACATGGTTGAATGTAATGGATTGGTTATTTGAACCCTTCAAGTATTAATGGAATGATAATGGTTATTCCAAGCAGATCAATGTGAAATATGTTTCCTATTTGTAAATCTCATTTCATATGTGTTTTTCTTTATCTGAAATAGTCTAATGAAGTAGTCCATTTCTCTATGATTCATGGATTTATCTAGGCTGCTAAATAAGCAAATAGTCCTTGTGTTTAAGACAGAGTTACTTTTGTTAATCTGTAACCTGCAGTACCTGTGTACAAGATAGATTTACTTATGTTATTCAATTAACCTGTAGTACCTGTGTGAGCAAATATTTACTCTTGTTGTTTGGCGATAAAGGTACTCATGATCTATCTGGCATGAAACCTTCATTAGTGCTCCACTATTTCTACCATTCCACCTCCTCCCTCTTTCATATTTCTACCGGAACATTATTTCTTAGGATTATGTTTGTTTACAACCCTATGCATCAAATCCCCTCCTTTCTTTCCTCCTCTTCACTGTACCACAATGCCAATATTAAGTTGCGTGTTGTTGTTTGTCGGCCACCAGAACAAGGAATTTCTCTTTGAGGTTGGCATGATTTACACCCTGAACATTCAGACCCATGTATTGGCTTGATTTCACCTTCATGAAGGCCTATTGAACCAATCCCCCTTCTTAACTATGCAACAATTGGAGTGTTGCATAAACCCCTCAAAGATAATCTCAAATGCACTCCTTTATTTAAGATGTCCTAGGCACTGGTCTACAATAAACCCAGAGGTTGTATCTAGGAAGCTTTCTATGTCACCTAAAGCACTTGTCCTACAAGTGCTAGAAAAAACGACAACATATTCTACCATGATGAGTTGGAAGGTCTATCCAATGCTTTGACTCATCATCTAACCATCTCTCCAGCAGATTCTCAACTATCTAGACACCTTCCCCTTCAACCCAACAAACGCCAAGAATGCAACTTTTCTGTATTAAATAGTCCCATAGGAAACCCTTCCCTTTTAAAGGTATTCTCAATGTTAGAAAAAAGGTTAGATTCTAGGGCACCAACCCACGTAGGGATATCATTGGAAATTTGTGCAACATTATAGCCTTTTCATATCCAACATCACTATGCACTCACACATGACTATCTCACATGGTATTTTAATCACACAAAAAGATCATAAGTATCAAATTACCTTAGTTATTGTTGAGAAATATAGGGAATCGATATTAGGTGATTTCTCTTCTATTAGCAACTGCTCATGAATGCCTTTTACTTTCTTAGATTAGGATCTTCTTTTAATTATATTATTATAGTGTTATTCTTCATCAAACAACTACCAATGCATAACCATAAAGATACAAGAGACACATAATATAGAATATCATCTAGGGCCAAAACCTCTCCCACTTGAGAGGAAAACCTGAACAAATTCTTCTTCTTATAGAGGCTCTAATTGACGAATACTAAGACCAAGACCCTTGACCTATATTCCTCTCCAAGACCAAGACACAAGTTCCATTCCACTACTTGTCTTTCATGCCCAACTTAACACTAGTCAAAATTCTTCTCCTTCCTCCTTCTTGGCTACCCTTCAACTTCGTCTCCCTTCTACTCCAGACATGCACTTTATTTCAGCCCTAATTGCAGCATGTGAGAGGTATGATAACCAAATTCTACACCTTGTCACCACTTCTCTTGGAGGGGAGACATCCTCACATACTTCAGCTTGATAACTTTAGCTTCTCAAGTGACCTTGCAAACCTTGAATCCTCCAGTAATACCCTTGGTTACTTCTGCAACAGAAGTTGCCTCTTTACTTCACATGTGTGATAAGATAGATCCCTAAACATATTTGAAATTGGTTTGATCTTCTTCTCCTTTCCCTTGCTAGTGATAGGCTACCTTCCTTAACCCTTTCATTGATCTTCACATCACTTACAAAATTCAGAACTTTCCTGAAAAATCCTTGCTCTGAAATGAGGCCGAGTGGCCTATTTATAGTTGTTTCCCATGATAATAAGCCAACTTATCAACTAGTTAGGCCGACGTGTCATTTGGAGAGATATTATTATTCCTTTTGAAGCCGACTTGAAGGGAGATGATTGTGCTTATCTTGGAGGGCTATTTATACTTATCTAACAACTCATACAAAATGTAACATGCCAAAGAAGGGTCCTCCATAAATGACATTGACTCAATTTGACTTTTATGACTACATGACATTGACTCAATTTGACTTTTATGACTAGATGACAAAACCTAAAGGCTCACAATGGGAGCCATTACTAAAAATAAAATTTCTTTCTCATGAAACCCATGAGACAAGCATTACAATAATAATTTTATTTTTCTTTTCATCAATTACATAAAATCACAACTACACATGTCATTATGAAGACTGAACCTAGTTACACTTTTCAATAGTTATTAGTTTATATTTAGTACACATGACTTATCGTGGACATAGAATTTTATTTCATATGAATACATTTAAATATTAAACAACTCTTATGTGTCTAAGGCTTCCTGCTTTACCAAACTATTTGGTACATCATTCACATAATGCATTCAAATCACATAAAATTATTAGTTTATGGTATCAAATCATAACTAAAGCACTTCAGTTTCTATGTAGCATAAGCATATTAAATCCACAATTGGTTGATTTCCATCAGCATCTCTAACATTACTACATCAAATGGTGTTTTATAAAGGGTCATAGACTCCTTTCACCAACCTCTTGATCAAATTTGTCAAACTTAGACTTGGAATTTGATTGGCCTAGGACTTAACAAGACTTGACTACTTACAAAGACATCACAAAGAGAAAATTTTAAAATTAAAATTTTTATAGCGTAGGCTTGTAGGCTAAGATGTAAATTTATAGGTCTATAGGCTAACATTATAGCATCTAGGCCAATTAATCCTACATGTCTATAGGCTAACATTATATCCTATATACAAATTAGTCATATGTGTCTATAAGCTAACATTAAAGCCTATGATCCTATAGGATGCCATCTCAATTTATAAGCTAGTAAGTTGACATATCATCTGTTAGGCCCATAGGATGAAAACATCAGTCTATAGGCATATAGGATGACAATACTAGCATACAAACTTGTAGGACGACATCTTAACCTACAGGCCTATAGGCCTACTAGTATAAAATTAAAAAATAAAGATACTAAACCAAAAAATGAATGTATAATTACCATCTTACCAAAACAAGTCTTATTGGGTCACATGCATAGATCATTTTTTTTTTTTTTGTTGAGTTTGGTTTGATGAGCCTAGGTAAAAATCACAAGTTTGAAACCAAGAATTGTAAGTTTGACAAGTCTATTGAATCACAACCAACTCTATCTAGTGGTGATTCTGCTAGGAAAGTATCATGAAATTATTTAATGTAAAGCTAACTTGGCTAGATATATATATATCTATATTATATCTATATATATATATATATATATAATATATATATTATATATATATATAATATAGAGATATTCAATAGTGCCATTACATCTTCAACTATACTATCACAACTTCTAGTTACACAATTATTCTTGATTTTTTGTAGCATCAAGAGGTATTCTCGCATGCTAAAAGGCCTCCCAAGTCGGCCAAAGAAAATTGTACAAAATGAAAACAAAAATTATTATTTCAGGCTTCGTGTAAGCCCCGCCACTAGTGAATGGGTGTGACCCTTGGTAAAAATTCACCACATTTGTCTAGTATAACTATAAGTTTACCTCCTCCATTTTGACCAATTCAGGCATCACATCCATCTCTTCTATTATGATCCACACGTGTGAGTAAAGGAGGATGAAAAATAAATTTTTGAAGCTACCATTTGAACAACAATGACTTGACTTTCTGATTGGACAAATCTTGATTTGCTTCATTTGATAGAGTTTTTGGTTGACTTTGATTGAAGTTATAGGTTGAATTTGACTATGAAAATTCCTTGATTGCAATAACTGGACATTTATCTCTTAACTGAATTGCAATTTATTAGTTATTAGTATTACAACAAATATCAATAAACTCGCAATTGCAATCTTCACCAAAAATAAAATATGTTGTGAAAATAAACTGGAAGTTGAGAAAATAATGCACACACAAATATTAGTTATTAGTATTACAACAAATATCGATAAACTCACATTTGCAATCTTCACCAAAAATAAAATACGTTGTGAAAATAAACTGGAAGTTGAGAAAATAATACACACAATAAAATAAATACGATTATTTTTGGACTTAAAAGACCCCAAAAAAGTAGCACATGAGAGTTTATTTTATTATTATGCAGCAAAAATGAATTTCAAAGCTACCATTTGAACGACAATGACTTGCTCATTGGACAAATCTTGATTTTCTTCATTTGATAGAGTTTCTGGTTGACTTTGATTGAAGTTACAAGTTGAATTTGACTGTGAAAATTCCTTGATTGCAATTAACTGGACATTTATCTCCTAACTAAATTGCAATTATTAGTTATTAGTATTACATCAAATATCGATAAACTCACAATTGTAATCTTCACCAAAAATAAAATATGTTGTGAAAATAAGCTGGAAGTTGAGAAAATAATGCACACGCAATAAAATAGACACCATTATTTTTTGGACTTAAAAATCCCCAAAAAATCAAGCAGATGAGGGTTTATTTTATTATTATGCAGCAAAATATAGAGTACAATAATTTGGATTCCCAACTAGCAATCCTCCAACAAATAATATGGCCAAAATATATTAGATAAATTATCTCCCTTCTACAACAATTTGGCCCCTCGGGTTTGCTCGAACCCTCTTACTGACAACTGACTCTATTAGAATTCACAATCCTTGGCTTGGGAAATTCACATTGCTTACTCGTTAGCTCCAAATGAGATGTCTTTCCTCCCTCTACCTCTAGACAAAATTCGCTCTACCTCTCGAATAATCTTTCTGGCCTCTAGCAACTGAAACAACCTCTTTCTAGGCACTTGCATTAGGGGTTACGGATGCTCGCACTGGCTGCTCAGCCTCTGTAGAATAATTTTGCCTTCCCTTTTTTTTATCTCTCCAACACTAAAAAGTGCTAGGAAACTCTATCAAATTCTCCTTTGTTTCTCCCTCAATCATTGATTCCCTCCTTCTGGCTCTAACTCTTTCCCTTGTTGAATCATGGCAATTGGTTAGCTTGATCTCCCAATGTAACTCTCTCCCCTCTTGTGTCTTTCTCCATCCCATTGACTTGCTCTTATAATCTCTCACTAGAGCACCAATGACCATGATTAGATCTCATCAATAGTTAAGATCATCGTAGACTTTATCCATGTCATTTTATGGAAGTATCTAGAGCTTAGGTTGATCTCCTCAATTATTTCCCTTTAATTAACCATTTTACCTAATTTAGACTTAGGAAATATTTAAATGATGGCTAATTAATTCAATTAAGGTGTTTCACAAGCTTATTTCGTGAAATCTTTCTAGATTTTGGAGATCATGTGTTCCTTAGCCTCTTAAACACAAATCAAGACTAAAATGTTTATTCATGTATCATCGGATGTGCTCTAGCCTCGAGATTTTGTAGAGAGGTTAAGACACATGCATTCTCCAATACCCAGAAACCATTTGGGAAAATTCCACCTAGAGATGATTTAGTTAAAATAATTAACTCTTTTAAATGGTTCCCTAAGTCTAAACTTAGGAAATCTAGTTAATTAAAGGGTATTAATTAAATCTGGTGTGAATCTTCTAGAAGAAGACGAGGATCAACTCCTAGTTAATCTTAGCCTCACTAACTCTTTTCCATTTTATTCTCTGGATCAAATTGCCAATTTTGGAATCTAAGGATTTCTACTCAAAAACTACTACATAATAATAAAACCCTCAGTTGTTGCATCAATTTTCCTAAGTTGGGTTTTCCTAGGGACATTGTCCAAAAACAATTGTTGTTAAAATTGGCAACTAGGGAAAAACTTCATGTGGGTCATCTTATTCATGGATGATGATATTTTTATTAGATTCCTCTCATCGAAAGGTGTAGGATTGATCTAAATATCATCCGATCCCAATAAGTATTTGTGGAGATATGAATTTATTTTGATTATGGACTAATTGTCAAAGTCGGCCAGCAACTTATGTAGGCTCAGAAGCCCAACAGTCACACCTATTCAACCCCAATGTTTTGCATATAAATACAAGGAGTATTCTCCTCATTTGTACACTTTACTCATCACATCTCTCTCTCTCTCTCTCCTACACAGAAAAGAGTCTCTTCTCTCTCCTGCACAGAAAAGACTCTTCTCTCACACGTGTGGAAGGAAGGATGCAGATTTTAGGGCTACAACTACAGATCGGAAGTTTGACTAGTGTTGACCATCATTCTCTCTCTGTGGACTTAGCAGTAGGTGAACCTGACTCTCTTTGGAAGGCAACATTTTTTGGTGAAGGAATCAAGGAGATCCTATGGTCAATTTGCAAGATATTGACTGCCCTAGTTTAGGGTTGATCTAGGGTTTGTTGCTGCTAATGTAAATAAGATTTTTGTACTATTTCTCTCTGCTGAATTATTGAAGATAAAATAATATTTGATCAAAGGGTTTCCCCATATTGGGGTTTGTCCCTGGCTAGCTGCCACATCTTGTGTCTCTTGTCTTTGCTTGTTTTCTGTCAATCGTTTAATGTTCTATCTGCACTTTACTTAATGTACATGTGATTGCTAATCCATGGATAATAATAAGAAAGATAAGTAAACTGCTCTAAGCATATAACATACCATAAATTAACATGGTATCAGAGTTGAGGTGAAGACAAAGCCCGAGCAAGAGCAAGAGCAATCACCAAAGAGAAGATTGGCAAGGCTATCCTAAAAGAATTATGGGGTCCTCAACACTCTTCCCCGCCAAAGACAAGCTCCATGAGAATTCTGACTATCACGGATGGAAGATGTCTCTCGATCTGACTTTAGAAGATCAGGGAGTGTTGGACCATGTGAGAGGAAATATTGTTGAGCCTCCATCAAATGCACCCGCTGCTGCGATGAACAAATGGAAATCCAGAGAAGTCAAAGCAAAGAAGATCATCCGGGACTCTATCGATAAGCGGTTGGTGGCCTATGTTTCTAAGATAAACACCTCCAAGGAAATTAAGAAGGGAAAAGATGGAAATATGAAAGCATATTTCTTAAGAATCACTGAGATCAAGAACGATCTCCTATTTATTGGAGAAGTAATTCCTGACAGGGAAATGGCACTCACAACTCTTGGAGGACTACCATCTGAATGGTATGTATTCAGGACTACTCTCCTCAACAATAATGTAATTCTTGGATTTGAGGAATTAATGGCAAGATGCATTCAAGAAGAAGCAAGGATGGAAGAATAGGAAATGCCCGCACTTAAAGGTCATCCCGCTATCTTTTCTTCTCATGCTAAAAGAAGAAACCATTCCAAAACGAAGATTGGACCAAAGGGTCGAAAAGGACGATGTTATCATTTCAATAAACCAGGTCATTATGCAAGGGAGTGTCCTCATAAAAGGAACTCACATCGGGATGATGATCAAAATCCCTCTCAAGGCAATCAAAGAAATGGCAAGTCAAATGGCCGAGGTAAAAGGAGTGCTAGAAATCAAGGAAGAGGACACCCATTCAAGAAGGAAAGAAATTCCAAGTATGAATCTAACACTGTTGACAATAAGCAGGATGAATATTATCTACCAGCTTCTCTATCTACCTCTGCTCCTCCAGACTCGCTGGGAAATTGGCTTATTGATAGTGGTGCCTCAAGGCACTTCACTGGTTACAAAGAAGTTCTCCATATTCTGATAGAGGAAGAAAGCAACCTGGAAATTGTCCTTGGAGATAATATGAAATATCCCATGAAAGGTGTAGGCAATGTCTCTCTTAAATTAAATCAAGGTAATACAATCCACCTACAGGATGTATTATATGTACCTAATCTCAAAAATAACCTGGTATCCATTTCGGCAATGGAAGACAAAAGCTACAAGGTGGCTTTCAGTGATGGCAAGATACGTGCATGGAAAAACAATATTAAAAATGCCTTCACTCTTGGGTTTCGAGTTGATTCATTATATCAGGTCGGAGGAAGTCCACTAGGTGTCATGTCTTGTGACACATATCTTCAATCTGAACTATGGCATTACAGGTTTGCTCACTTTCATTATAAATCTCTACCTGATGTAAGAAAAATGGTGACCGGGATGCTCGAGTTCAAATTAGAGCAGGAAGGTGTATGTCCTAGATGTGTTAAAGGAAAGCTAAAAAGGGGACCATTCCCCTCAAGCCAAAGCAAGACCTTTGATGTATTGTAGTTAGTTCACTCAGACATATCTAGTATGATGCCTGTGAACTCCTTGGGAGGATATTCATATTACCTCACTTTTACAGATGACTATTCTCGCAAGACTTGGATATACTTCTTGAAAAAGAAGGATGAAGTGTTCTCCTGGTTTCAACACTTCAAAGCCTTGATCAAGAATCAAACCAAAAAGAAGATCAAGATCTTAAGGAATGATAATGGGACTGAATATGAACCTAATGAGTTTCATGACTTTTGTAAAGATGCTGGCATTAAGAGGGAGACTACTACATCGTACACTCCTAAACAGAATGGTGTGGCGGAAAGGAAGAACCGTACGATTGTGGAAGTTGTCCGTGTTATGCTCCATGATCAAAGACTCCAAAGTTTTTATGGGCTGAAGCTACAAACACCGTCGTATATGTACAAAACCGATGCCCCCATCAAGCATTGGTTCCAAGAAAAAAAAAGAAAAAAAAAGTTTTTCGAAGAAATGTTTTCACCGGTAGAACCTGACGATATCTCATTTTAGAATTTTTGGTAAGCCCTGCTATTTCATTGTTGCCGAAGAGAGAAGGAAACAATTGGGTGCATCTGGAAAGAAAGGAATCTTCGTGGGCTATAGTGAAAATACTAAGGGCTATAGAATCTATGTAGCCGGTCAAAGGGAAGTCGTGATTAGTCATGATGTCACCTTTGACGAAGATATAGCTCTCAGCAAGGTGAACAATCTTCCTACTGTGAGGAGATCTCAAGAAGCTGACATTAGGGAACCGAAAGAAAAATATGTTGAAACAATGCCCGATGTGGAAGAACCCATGGATCCTATTGATCCTCCTCCACCTGAGCCTTCATTTTCTAGGAAGAGGCCTTCATGGCTTAGGGCAACACTTGATGATGCTGAAGGACAAGCGTCACCCCAAGGAACCTTTCGTTAAAGTAAGAAACCAAACAGGTATCAAGGATACCTAACCATCATGAGCACAATCATTCAAAATGAGCCTTCATCATTCTCAGATGTTGTCAAGCATCAAGTATGGAAGGATGCTATGACAGAAGAATATGAGTCTATTATGAAGAATGATGTCTGGGAAGTGGTTCCCAAGCCCCTAGACAAGACAATTGTCACTTCTAAATGGCTTTACAAGATAAATCATGCAGCTGATGGAAGTACGGAAAAGTATAAGGCTTGTTTTGTCACTCGTGGCTTCTCCCATAAGGAAGGTATAGACTATGAAGAGATATTTGCACCTATTTCCAGATATACCACCATCCACTCGATCATAGCCCTTGCAGCTTCACAAGGATGGAAAATACATCACATGGATGTTAAGACCACGTTCTTGCATGGTTCAATCAAAGAAGAGGTCTACGTGGAGCAACCCGAAGGATTTGAGATTTATGATAAAAAATCCCATGTGTGCAGGTTGAAGAAGGCCCTTTATGGGCTAAAACAAGCATCCCAAGTATGGTATGAGAGGATTGATAACTACTTGATGAAGCTAGGATTCACTAGGAGTGAAGCTGATCCTAACGTTTACTTCAAGGTTGAAGATGACAAACCTCTCATACTAGTGTTGTATGTTGACGGCCTTTTTCTAACAAGTGCAGACCCTCTCATTCACAAATGTAAGAGGGACTTGGCTTCTAAATTTCAAATGAAGGACCTAGGACTGATGAACTATTTCCTAGGACTTGAAGTTTGGTAGAAGCCAAGGGAAATTTTCATATCTCAAGGAAAATATGTGGTCAAGATATTGGAAAGATTCGGTATGGTGGACTGAAATCCCGTAACTACCCCAATGGAGCTTGACTTCAAAAAGTTAAGCGGTAGTGTTGCTGGACCTGTTTTACAAAATACCACTGAGTATCATCAACTCGTCGGAGCATTAATGTTCTTAGCGAACTCTTGTCCAGACATATGCTCTGCAGTCAACATATTGAGTCAACATAAGGTTGAACCTCACCACATACATTGGATTGGTGCCTAGAATCTATTGAGATATCTTCGTGGAACAATTACTTATGGGTTAAGATACACTGCCGGAGATGTGAGATTATTTGGATATACTGATGTTGATTGGGAAAGCAGTGTGGTGGACCGTAAGAGCACTTCTGGGTGTTGTTTCTGCTTGGGATCTATTTTAATATCCTGGATGAGTAGGAAGCAGAAGTCAGTGGCTTTGAGCACCGCTGAGGTAGAGTATATTGCTGCTAGCATGGCCTCCTGTGAGGAAATCTGGTTGTGAAAGCTCTTCAATGAGCTATTTGGATTTACATTGAATACCACCGTGATTCTATGTGACAACCAGAGTGGGATCTGTTTATCAAAAAATCCTGTATTTTATGATCACTCCAAATATATCGATATCAGGTACCACTATATTCGAGATATGGTGCAGCGAGGAGCAATAAGTCTCCAACATATCGGTACAGATGAACAGGTCGCCAACATTCTGACAAAGCCCCTTGGAAAGGTCAAATTCCTGACTTTTCGAGAATGACTTGGTGTCGTTCAGAGACCCTCTTATGAGGGTCAAGTATGATGTACTGAGCTCTGTGAGCTCCAGGGGGGGCGCGGGGTACTTCTTGGAGCGACATATGACCACAAGGTGACTCACCATCCCCTGTTGGTGCACTTGGTACAGGGTAAAAGGTTGAACCTTCCCCTGTGACACCCCGTGGCGACTATG
This sequence comes from Pinus taeda, assembly GCA_000404065.3. Lineage (NCBI taxonomy): Eukaryota > Viridiplantae > Streptophyta > Pinopsida > Pinales > Pinaceae > Pinus > Pinus taeda. The sequence continues at coordinate 296,915 of APFE030327317.1, read as the reverse complement.
GAATAGGATGATTAGTTCTCTTGTTGGCATGGATGATGTGTTCTCCATGGCGATTGTGGATAGGATGATTCACTCTCCTGTGGACAAGATGATTCACTCTGTTGTGGACAAGATGATTTGCTCTCCCGTGGACAAGATGATTCACTCTCTTGTGCCACAGGATGATTTGCTCTCCTGTGGACAGGATGATTTGCTCTCCTATGGACAAGATGATTATCTCTCTTGTGGGACAGGATGATTCGCTCTCCTGTGGATAGGATGATTAGTTCTCTTGTCGAGGCATCCTACCCATGCAGTCTAGGACTCATGGGAAGTACCTCTCATCTGATCAATGAACAGGGAAATGAGGATAGGGACCATAGTAGTACCGATGGATGCATCGTTGTATCTACCATACTCCCTATGCTAGGATGACCTTCATTGATCTGGGATCAATGAGACTGGTTTGGGACCAGTGAGAGTGGTACACACTCTAAGACTAACTTCGGGTCAGTGGAGGATGGTATGATACATCCTCAATCATTTCTTCTTTTTCATAATTCAAGCAAAGTAGAGCAGAACCGAGTAGAGCAAAGAAGAGCAGAGTAGAGCAAGAAGGGTCAAGCCATACAGGTCAGTGCATTTGATGGACGGACAACAGTGATGGTTCGACAAATTGCAGATGAAGTTCTCCCTAGTTGAGAGGGAGTGTTAAAATTGGCAACTAGGGCCAAAATTCATGTGGGTCATATTATTCATGGATGATGATATTTTTATTAGATTCCTCTCATCAAGAGGTGTAGGATTGATCTAAAGATCATCCGATTCCCTTAAGTATTTATGGAGATATGAATTTATTTTGATTATGGACTAATTGTTAAAGTTGGCCAGCAACTTATGTAGGCTCAGAAGCCCAATAGTCGCATCTATTCAACCCCAACGTTTTGCATATAAATACAAGGGGTATTCTCCTCATTTGCACACTTCACTCTCATCACATCTCTCTATCTCCTGCGAAGAAAATACTCTTCTCTCACACGTGTGGAAGGAAGGACGCAGATTTTAGGGCTGCAACTGTAGATCAGAAGTTTGACCAGCATTGACCATCATTCTCTCTCTCTGGACTGCACAGTAGGTGAACCTGACTCTCTTTGGAAGGCCACATTTTTTCGTGAAAGAATCAAGGCGATTCAATGGTCGATTTGCAAGATATTGATTGCCCTAGTTTAGGGTTGATCTAGTGTTCGTTGTTGCTGATGTAAATCAGATTTTTGTATTATTTCTCTCTACTGAATTATTGAAGATAAAAGAAGATTTGATCAAAGGGTTTCCCCATAGTGGGGTTTGTCCCTGGCTAGCCACGACATCTTGTGTCTCTTGTCTTGGCTTGTTTTCTGTCGTTTGTTTAATGTTCTATCTGCACTTTACTTAATGTACATGTGATTGCTAATCTGTGGATAATAATAAGAAAGATAAGTAAACTGCTATAAGCATAGAACATACCATAACTTAACAATTGTGTAAATGTGTGTGTGTTTATTTCTCTCCAGTACAGGATTTAGTTTCCACAGTATTTATTTTGTGTAGGTTGCAGTGTATGTATTTCAATATTTTCTGTAGAAAATTGCAAGTAACAAATAGGAGAAATTTAGTCAATTTGTTGCAGTAGGAATCAGATCACCAATTTGTTACATGGTATCAGAGGAAAAATCGTAAGGTGGAGAGATCAAAGTAGAAAAGAAGAAGGATGTTCGAATTTATGTCTTGGTAGCAGTTCAAAACCCCAGAGGCAGCGTAGTCCTTGGGCCAAGGAGGTCAAAGTTCTGAGGAAAGATTGATTTCTCTGAGTGAGTCGATAGAGAAAATTGATTTCTAGATCAAAGATTTCCAGAGGTAGAATGGAGCAACGTATTTTTCTTGCAGAGCAGATCTTTAGCTGGGACGCAGTTATTTTGCAGCAGTTGCTGGCAGAATAGCGTCAGAAGGAGAGGAGAGCACATACTAAGGGAATTCCTTCCTCATAGGACTTCTAACCAAGAAATTCAAATTTTCCTAGCAGAGCAACAGTTGTTATGTGTAGGATTTCTCACTTCAGAAGGGAGTGCAAATAGCTAGGTAGCAGTTGTGCAGAGGAGAAGAGGAAGCAGTTCAACTTTTTTTAGGAGAGATGGCATCAACTGGGTTGAGATATCAAGATCGGTTGGACGAAGCCTCCAACTATGTGATATGGAATGCCAGGATTTCCTGCCTTCTAGATGAGCATGATCTCAAAACTTATGTCGATAGTGTGGTAGTTGTACCTGTCGATGCAGATCCGCTCAAAAAGTACAAGAAGAAAATGGCGAGAGTTAAGAGATTCATTCTTGGTGGAGTTCGGGATCATATGGTATCCCACATAGATGGAAAAGATATTGGCCAACAAATGTGGGAGGCATTAGCTATGTTATATGAAGGATATTTCGAGCAGAGGAAGATGTACTTGGAGGAGAAGCTTAGATGCACAATGATGCAGAAAGGGGAGCATGAATACCCCTTCCTTAATAGACTTCAGGATGTCTAGGATTAACTGGCTTCAGTAGGATCAGCGCCCCAACCTATAGAGTTTGTTCGATTAGCGCTGAAAAATGTTTCTGAAGATTGGTAAGTTTTCGTCCATAGTATCTTGGGAAGAGAAAAACTGCTAGATTGGGAACATGTGTGGGATGATCTGTAGTAGGAGGATATGAGGTGTGATCTGATGAAGGGTGCCATCAATGGTAGTAGGAGCAGTGTGAAAAACCAAGTGAAGGAAGAGGAGGATGTGGCCCTTGCGTCAAAGGGGCAACAGGAGCAGTGTAGAAGAAAGAAGGACATTTCAAAGATCAAGTGCTTCAGGTGTGGTGATTTGGGCCACTACAACACAATGTCCTCTCAAAAAGAAGGAAAAAGAGGAGAAGAAGGATTAGTAGGCTAGATCCGCTGATACTGACAGGCTATCATCCATATTGGAGAAAGAGTTTGCCATGATCTCCAAGCTACCTCCTGGGGTGAGGTGGGTTGATCTGGAATTTTAGCCCCGGAGAACTATAGGGTCGGTAGAATTCTTAAGGAGGTCCACCTCATGAAACAGTACCTTGCTACGGGAGCCCAAGACATGCTATAGCAAGATGGACCAGAGGCAGTTGGTGCAATAAGATGCCAAAGTGACAGATGCAATAGCTAGTAGTAGGTCAAAGACTGAGCCGCAAAGAGCAGAGTTGGTAGCAGTGTAGTTGGCACAGTGCAGAGTTAGCAGTAGCGTAGAGGCTTCAGTTATAGCATAGATGCTAGCAGCAGTCAAAACTTGGACGATGGATGCATCATATTAACCACGGTTTGTTCAGTATTTTGAATGATTTTCATTGTAGCAGTAACAAATGGAGAAGGTTGTAGTGTTGGTTGTAGTTTAGCAAGGCCAGTAGTATCATGGATGCAACAATCATAGATTCACAGTGGTTGGTGGGTGGAAGAAGCCAGACATCAGTAGCGCAGCAAGAGATGGTGCAAAGATAGAGTGATGCTTCAGTGGGCTGCAACATTAGATCACATTCCTTGATAAGAGGGAGTGTTGATTTATGTAGCATTAGATGTGCTATAGCCTTGAGATTTTGCGGAGAGGCTAAGACACATGCATTCTTCAATACCCAGAAATCGTTTGGGAAAATTCTGTTGAAATTTGGTACCGGAGGACAGGTGGTTCCCTAACGCTTTGATCTTTGGCCTAGGGAAAAGCGTCCAAAAGAATTTAATTTTTCTCCTAAAGTAACTTTATAATTTTTATAAAGTTAAATATAATTTAAAAGTGACTTTAAGTGATAAAGTTACTAAAGTCTAATTTTAAAGTGACTTTAATAAAGTTAATGTAAAATTAGAAAGGAAAAGTGACATTGGAAATAAATGACTAAGTGAGTCTTTATTAAAGTGGGGTGAGTTAAAAATTAAAAAGTGAGATTTAAATGAGCATTTAATCTCAGCCCTAGATCTCAATCTATTTCAGCCATTGGATTTAGAGGTTACCCAAAAGTCACTTAGGATTAGATTAAAGGAGGAAAAGGAGGCAAAAAGTCATTCATTCTTTCATGAGCAGATTGAGAGAAGGAGAGCAAGAGAGCAAAGGAGATTTCTGGACAAGGAAGAGACGGAGACAGCAGCTTGGCACACAATCCAAGGCAGCAGTTGAGCAGATTTGTACAACTGATTCAACACACAGTGAAAGGCTGATTTTGGCACGATTTTCTAGAAATCCGTACAACTGGTTTGCACAGAAATTGAGGAGTGGTTTGCACAGAAATCGAGGAGCAGTTTGTTGTTTTTTTCCTGCACGCAAATCAAGGTCCATACAGCGCATTTATTGCAATCTGTACAGTGCATTTATTGCAATTTGTACAGCGCATTTAATGCAGCCCATACAACAGCATTTAATGCTGAAAGTGGGCACGAAAATCGAGGAGGTCGTACAGCATTTATTGCTGTCTTGTTTGCTGCAATTTCCAGTTTGCTATGAGGCACGGGAAAAGAGATAAGTTGTAAATTTGCTTGCTGATTTTTTGCTGAATATTTCTCACTGTAAAAAAGGCATTTTCATAAATAAAGAAGAGCTCTCGAACTGGTTTTCCCCAAGAGTTGTAGGGGGTTTTTCCAGGGTCACATTGACCAAAAATCACTGTGTTCAAATGTGTTAAAAGACTGTTTGTGCCTGCTGATTTTTTATTTCTGCATTTTCCAGCGTTCTGTAAAATTTCCAGAATTTGTGTTTTCAGCAAAAATTTATTTTTTCAGTTGTTGAATGTATGGATATGGGAAAGGGCATTTAACTGTATGGGAGAAATAAGGTGAAACCAAAAATCGGGGTGGGAAATGAGAAATTTCTACATGCCTTCGAACATGTCATTGGTGAAAGAGATTATTTCCTTCTTAATCATGTTATAGAATTCCCATGACTCAATAATATACAAATGATAACATGACTAAACTTCGATGCATACATACCTCATCTTGATTCTCCTTTGATCATCTTAGCTTCATTTGATTGTCCTTGGAGTGGCCCTTCTTGCTTCATCTTAGCGTGCCTGCATATCATCCTTTTTTTGAATCCCATGAATGGGATTCCCAATGAAACATCTACTTTTGTTTATAAATCTTCTTTTGAAGATTCCATCATAGGATCTTGAAGACCCTTACCCTGCAAATGTTTCTTTTCTTTTGATGATGGAGGTCTTCTAAGATTCTTAATCATGATCAATTTTCTTTCATCATGGATGAGGTCCTATTCTAGGTATGCTCCTTCTACATGAATATCTTGAGCTATATCTACCATGCTCCTATATTCTAGAAGATATTTCTAACCATGCATTTTGTTCTTATTTATAAATGCTCTTTCTACATGAGTATTTTGCACTCTCTATACATCATGCTTCTAGATTCTAGAAGATGTTTCTAGCCATGCAATTTTATTCTATTCCTACATGCTCCTATACTACTCAAAACTTCTAAAGAAGACTTAAGCAACGAGGTTGACTTAGTCATAGTAGAGATCCAGAGGATCTTCCTTCTTTTGATTATTGTCTTCTTCTTTTATTTCTTGAGTCATATGAGCTTCTTCCCTTTTTTCTCTTGTTGTTGTTGTCCTTAAGTTTAGGACAATTCCTTTTGTAGTGTCCATATTCTTGGCATCCAAAACATTGGATTTTGGACATATCTTTGTTGCTTGTTCTTCGTGGACCAAAATTGCCAAATTTTCCCTTTCTCTTCGCCATGGTAGCAAATGCTTGCACCTTTGATCCCACATCTTCTTTTGCTTTAAGTTTGGTTTCCTCTGTTTTGCATAGAGACCACATTTCACTGAGTGTCCTAGCTTCCTTCTTGGCATACATGCTTGATGTGAAGTTACCCCATTTCCTCAAGTAGAGCACTAAGTACTACGGTTGTCATTTCTTTGTCGGACATGACTTCCCCTAGCTCTTGAAGTTGGTCCCTCATCTCAGAGATTTTCACGAAGTAGGGAGCTATTCCTTCCTTTGTTATCTTCATCTTGTACAATTCATTCCTTAGAGATATCACTTCTTCGACTAGATACCGAGAATAGCTCTACTAGCTTATCATGAATTTCTTTTGATGTCTCAAATTTGGAGACATAAGGAATGAGAGAGTCCTTGATAGATTCTATTAAAATCCTTTGAGCTCTTGTCTCATCCTTATTGTACTTGGCTAAGGCTTGGGTTTGTTCCTTAGCAGGGATGGGGATATTCCCTTTGACATGTTCTAGAAGTTCATTCTCCTTGAGAAGTAGATCAATCCTCTTCTTCCATGCAAGAAAGTTATTGATACCTACCAATTTGTTGCTTTCCTTGCAAAAAGACATTGATGTATATTTAGAACGGGACATATATTTAATTGACAGATTTTGAAATGTAGTTGACTTCTTTTCTCCTTGAAGTCTTGATGGCTTGCTTTCCTTGAATCTTGATTTTCCTCAAGACATTTTCTCCAAGTGGGCTTGCTTGATTATGAGACTTGCTTGATGATTTTTGGCTTGATGTAGGTCCCTCTTTGATGTGGTCTTCTTTGTAGATGCCTTTATATAAGGCTCTTCTTCTAGCTTTGTAGTCTCCCCTGATGAATGATAGATGATAGACCTTCTTGTCCTTGATGTGATAGAGACTTCTTGGCTTGATGCTTCAACTTTTGTAGATGTCCTTCCTTGATGAGTGTTCTTGAGATGCCCTTTCCTTGATGTGTCACCTTAGCTCTGATACCATGTTGAAGAATCTAGGGCAATTAGGTGTAGTGTGATTCTTCACTACTTGATAACAATTTGTGAAGCACTTTTACAATTATCTTAGCTTGATCTTCTTCTTATTATTAGTGTGTGTGTTTCATCAAACTTCTACCAAAAACATAAAGACAAGAACACAAATGTTGGCTCTCTGCCAGGGTCAGAACCTCTCTCTCTTAGAGAGGAACACCCTTCGGTAAGTTTCTCTTATTGAAGCTTCTTATTGATCAATGCCACACCCTAGACCCTAAGAATATCCTTCAAGCACAAGTCAAGTCCTTCCTTCTTCCAACACTTTGTTTTCCCGGCACTCCATCCTTCCGGCACTTCGTCCTCCTACTTCTTTCGGCAACTAGTGATAGACCTTGCTTATGTGAGCTTCTAGATGAGATGTTCCTTCTTTAATTCTTGGTGATGTCCTTCGCTTATGGAGACACCATTTTCTTGCTCCAACGAAATACTTCTTGAGATATATATGCAAACTAATATGACTATACAACAACCCTAAATTCTCGTACCATTATCTTGGCCTCCCTATCTCCAAAGAAAATCTTAAGACTGAGATATGGAATAAGTACATAGAGAAAATGAAAAAAAAGGTGCAGAATTGGGGAATAAACTGTCTTAACATGGCAGGAAGGGTGCTATTAATCAAGGCCCTACTCACAGCTCTCCCAATATACCAATATGCAGCAATACTAGCTCCGGCAAGTATACATAAACAAATTGAACTAGTAATCAAGGGGTTCCTATGGCAAGGAGGTAAAGTAGAAACAAAGAAGCTAAGCCTGGTGAAATGGGATCAAGTGACACAACCTTATGAAAAAGGAGGTCTGGCCATAAGACTTCCTGGGATAATGAATTTGGCACTGGGAGCAAAAATAACATGGAGATTTATAACTAGAGAGAGTAGTTGGTGGAAGCAAATCCTGGAAGTAAAATACATGAACCACAATAGAATACTTTTACTGGAAAAGGGTTCCCCAATAAGGCCCTGCTCCCAAGTCTGGTGTTTGATTAAAAAGACCATCTCCCTCATCAAAGAGAATTCCTTCAAGATCCTTGGGAATGGTAAACTTACCAAAATTTGGAAGGACAGAATAATGGGAAATAAGCCTATAGTGCTTCAAGAAAACCTTCATGATCTGAGAAGGTGGATGAAATCAAAAGGAATAAGAACTCTAGAAGATATCTCTCTTTGGAGAGGTGGGGATTGGGATGACTGGAGGATTCACAACCTTTCCCAATGCCTGGTCCCTCAATGGAGGACTTTAATTTCACTTCTTAAGGGCGCTGCAACATTGAGCCAGAACACAAAAGATTCTCTCCGATGGGATCCAGATGGAGGGGACTATTCAATCAAATTTGGATATGCCACTTTACATCAGCTTGAAAATTGTGATTAGTATCACTGGAGGGAGGCATAGAAAATAGAAAGCCTGCCAAAAATTAAAGTATTCATGTGGACTCTCCTCAAAGGAAAGATACTAACAGCTAATAACCTTAAAAAGAAAGGTTATGAAGGCCCTTCTCATTGTGCAATGTGTCAGATGAGTGAAGAAAGCATACAACGTCTTTTTGTGGGATGTCCTTTTGCTCGAGACTGTTGGCCACTGCTAGTAAGACCCCTGGAAATTTGTTCTCAACAATCGATGCCTCTGAATGAGCTTCTAACAACTTGGAAAAAAAAGTACCCATATACTTTTAAAAATAAAGAAACAATTCAAAGATATTGGATGAGTTTGCCCTCTTTCATGTGTTGGCAAATCTGGTTAGCAAAAAATCATAGGATCTTTAAAGATCGCTCTCCAAGTACCAGGACAGTTTTGGCTAAAACTTGGAGCATGACAACAGAATTTATCAATTCCAAAGGACCTAAAGCATTAGATGCCAATTACATGCAGCACGAGGAAAGAACCTAGATCGAATTTACAATGAGCAAGCAATAAAAAATAAACATCAGTAAATCTCCTATCAGCATCCAGAACTGGAAAATCAAAGTTAAAAAAGAGGACTTCAAAACATGGTCAGAAAAATCTAAAAAGATCCTACTTATTGTTTGATGGGGCTTCTAAATCTAACCCAGGCAAGGCTGGAGCAAGAGGACTTCTTTTCAATCCAGGAGGAATAAACTCCATCACTTATGAATGGGGATTAGGAGAATTATCCAACAATAGAGCAAAAGCATACGACCTCCTCTTGGGATCGAAAATCTTAAGGCAGCAAGGAACGAAGAACCCAGTCATAATGGGGGATTTTGCAATAATTATTCATTCGATGGTGGAGAGAAGAAGCCTCAAGAATAAGGCTTTGAGTCAAATAACAAAAAGGGTGGAAAAAAATTTGCAGTATCTTGGAGAAGTCACTTTCAAACACATTCTAAGAGAAAACAATTGGGTTGTTGACAAGCAGGCTAATTTTGTAGCTTCTTGTCCTATGAGAGAATCCATAATAGACAATGAGATTGCCCAAAAACCTATTCCATAGGACCTCAAGCCACCATATGCAGAGCACCACACTCAAGGACATCAAGGTGGGAAATAGTCGTTTCAGCACGAAAAGCAGGAACACAGAATCACAGGTAAATCTCCATGAACAGAAAGCATTGTCAGAATTCGTCTTCCAAGAGAATAGTAGCTATTCATGCTTCCGTGAAATGCACAAGTTTTTTAAATTGAAGTCGCCCTCTGCGCAACTATATATCCATCCCCTCCCTTCGATCATTCTCATCTCTTCGCTTCTTTTCCTCTCTGTCGTCTTCTTGTCCACAGGATTAGCCTTCTCCGGCCTCCTTTTCTATCCTCCCCGTCTCAGAAGTTGTTCTCAAATTTACTGTCATTACTACTACGCGCCTTTGGTGAATTAGCACATCCTCTCCCTCACGCTCCTCTCCCTCGCGCAGCTCCTTTCCGCGCTCCTCTCCCTCACGCTCCTCTCCCCTGCTTATTAGTTTCTTGGCTTAATCCATTGCTCCTCAAGAGAGTATCTTTAGTCTTCAAATCTCCGTATCCTGCTCATTTGTTGTTGTCAATCTCTATAGCTACCTCTTGTGGAAGTTTTCGTCCCTCCCCTCTGATGCCTCTTGCACATGTATTTCCCTTCTAGAGTGGTCGCCCACTTCCCTCAGTAATAATGGAATGGAATCTGCTGGCAAATGTTCCAAAGTGTGAGAGTTGTGCAGTTTGCAAAGCAAACAAGTACATGACCAATCAGATAAGAGAAACGGTCAAGGATCTAAAATTTGAGGTCGAGTCCGAGAATTCTTTCCTCAAGAGACAGTTGGACGAGCAAAGGAAATAAATTGCAACACTAAAACACAAGTGCAAGCACATGGAGGACACTATCAACTATCTGAAGAGTTTACTAATCAATCAGACAGGAGAAAATTCTAACTACCAAAGCAGCAAGAACTGGCCTCATTCTCAGCAGGAGCCTTCAGTCAACAAAAATTAGTTGCTAATTCTACATTCCACTCCTTTCTGCAAAGTCCTTCCACTAGAAGTTTTCTATGTTATGTAAATGTAAATTTCAGTTGAATCAGTGCATATGTATTTATAAGGATAGTGCAATTGGTATTATCAGAATCAAAGGGGGAAGGGCATGGAAGATGGGCATTGTTTGCCCTCTATTTTTCTTCCAGGATGCCTCTATCCATTTTGACTTGATGTAACAGGAGCATGCCTCCCTTTTCTTTTTTGGAATAGAAAACTACTACTAGTAACCGACTCTGTTACAAAAAAATGTACTTGAGTCATTATGTAAGGTACTTGTCAAAAGAATAAAGAAAAGAAATTTTATTATTATTATTGAAACTTATTAAAGCATGGGTTTCATGCTTGGGTCACCATATTTTAGGTCAAAGTTCCCAATGAGGACGTCTAGGATTTATTTTGAGTCTATAGAATTATTGTACATTTAAAGAGACCCTTCTGGGGCCTTTGAATCATGTAAAAAGATTTAGTATTGAGTAAAATATGAATTATGGAACCTCCACACCATGTCGGCCTAAAAGAAGATCAAGTCGGCCTAAAGGACCCATTCTACCCCACAAGAAGCCTATAAAAGGAAGGACTACGAATTCATTTAGAGCATCACTTCTCATCTTCTTGTCTGTTGGGCAGAAGTGCGAAAATCCTGTTGTTGGGCAGAAGTGCGAAGTGGATAGCTGGTAAAGTCTGTTGTCGGGAAGCCGAAGTGAATGCGAGTTTGGGGGAGTCTAAGGAGAAGAGAAAAATCAAATTTTTGGTGGTGGTCTCACTCTGTTTTGTGCTCTGGATTGGGAGAACAAAGTCTTCCAAGTTGAACTACTGTCGGAAGCTATTAGCTGTTGCAAGTTGCTACATAGTCAAAGTTGCTGGGAAGAGGTCAATCTTCTGGAGGTTGACTTGGTGTGGAGGGAAAGTCTAGTCAAAGTCTAAGTGAAGAGTTTCAAAGAATACTATTGAAAGGAAGAATTACTTTGACTAGGTTTTCCCCTCGAGGGGGGTTTTGCCCTGGCATGTGCCTACATCTTGTGTTCATTGTTTTATGTGTTGCTGCTTTTGGTAATTGCTTGATGAACTAAAGAAAGAAGATATAAAGAATTGTAATAAAAAGAAACATCACAAGTAATTATCAAGATCAAGAAAATATTTACTGCCTTTCTGATTTTCCAACAACAAGTGAGGGGGAGCGAATTATCCAGGCAAAGTGAATTTCCCAGTGCACAGTGATTCAGTGAGGGAAGAATTTGAGCCAGTGGAAGAGCATTAGTGATTGAGGGAGCAGTAAAGAGACTTCTAGAGGTATTTCCCAGTAGATTTCGAGTGTCGAAAAGGCAAGAAAGAGGGAGGCCAAATTGTTCTGCAGAAAAGTCATCCAGGCAATGCGAGTGAGCCAGAAACCACAGTGTGAGTGCCAAGTGTTGAAAATGCAACTATGGTCAGTCTTCATAATTGCTAGTATACTTTGTCATTATGTATTTATTGTAAAATTGAAATAGAAGAAAAAGAAAATTATCATTAAGCATTGGTTTCATGCTCATTTTATATATTTATTAGGTCAAAGCCTCCACTGTAGGCTTCTAGTGTTTCTCTCGAATCATAAGAGTCATTGTCATATTTATTAGACCCTTCTTGGGCTTTTGTATCATGTAAAGAAAAATATTTTTGAGTCAAAATAGTCATTTCTCACCTCCTCACCAAGTCAGCCCTACCTTGATGACTCAAATACAATTAAGAAGACCGATACTATTTACATTCTTCAACACTCCCTCTTAACTAGGGAGGTATTCATAATTACATATATACAGAGGTACATGGAAGATCTCAAAATAATATGCTCTATGAAGACTCTCAGCACACACAGTGCTACAGGTTAGATACCTGACCAAGGTACTCTAATTGAGTGGGACTAAGATGGACTCAAGCTTTAGCCACTATAGTTACCATCAGGCCTTTAAACTCTACCGCTAGCCCAGGGATCGAGGTGCATATCCAAGGTCGAAACTCCATGACCAACGCCACCCTCCCTACTTCGAGAACTAGACATCAACACATAGGCCAGCCAGATGTCCTCCCAAGCATCTTGCCATAAGATGCTTCATCTCTCCTAATCAACTAAATCAGATATATCCACCAATCCAAGCATGCTTCAAAAGTTCAATCTTTTATGAATTGAACGTTCCACCCTTCTTTATATGCCTTTTGTCTTTTATGATTTTTCTTTAATCATTGATCGAGGCTCAAGGGGTAAGAGCATGATGTGTGAGATATCGCAATGGATACCCCTTTTAAGGTAGGGCGGTTCATTGCCCACCAAGGGTTGGGACAATCATGGGTTCTTAAATGGTAAAGGAGGCTCATCTAGGGCCTACAAGAACCAGGTTGATGGCCATGATGATGGGGTAGAGCTCATGTATTGGCTTTTGCCCCCGTGCTAAATGTGTTAGTCTCGGCCATCTTTTGCATTTTATGGTACCTTTTCCTGTTGAATGTGTCCAACTATGCTTTTGCTTTTCTTTTCAGCTACATCAACCTCCAAGGCATCATTCCAGGCCTTACCTAAGGTGTGGGAGGGAAGAGGAAAGCTAACCCTATGTGGACCAAGTGGAGGAATGTGGACCCAAGTGGGAGAAATGATGAATGGGGTTATAATGAGTGGAAAGGGGGCAATATATGTGGATGAAGGAGTGGGACCACGTAACCAAAATCAAGGTTTCCCATGAAGTACCATCCCTAAAGCCAAATGGTCAGTAAAAGAGATCCCACGGGACTAAAATCCAAGGTTAACATCAAAAAAGGGGTCTAAGGGACAAGATCACAGACCTAGCCCATTCTTTTCGCCGAATCCCCCCATTAATCCATGCCCAGAAGTGTCCATGATGAGTAAACTACAATATTAAATTACCAAATGACAAGGCATACCTTTAGGTTTGAGAAGCCCACCTTCAAACATACGATCATGGCAGATGGGTGAGGGACCACATGGCTAGCTCAGGTGGCAGAGAAATGGCACAACAAGCTAGTTGGTGGCTGCAAGGGGCTACCGGCTGAGGACCATCTTGGAGAAAAAAATTCTCCTAGGAATACCAACCACAAAATGGTGGGTAACAAGGCCCAAAGGAGGTTTGTCTCGCCCTTGAGACATGGGAGGGAAAGCATCCTTTTTCGTGCCCTCGGAGCAGTCCACAGGCTTATTTTTCATCAGGAGACCACTACTTGTGCCCCAGAGCCACTTTGGAGCAACACATGATGTTTTACTTGGAGATCAAGGGGCCACCCCTTGTCTATCATTCGTGGAGCCCTCACTCTCATTATGGCACCTTGAGGACTCAATGAGGCCCTCCAACGGCCCTTCTACACCATTATTTCATCATTTCGACTCATTTGGAATGGCTTATTCTTCACTTTATGAGCTACTTGGTGGGCTTGTCACCAAGGATATGTTATTTTGCACATTAGAATAATTTTGGGGGGCATCTTTGGCTAATTCGAATAGGATAGAGGATCATATCTATTTAGGTTTCTCCCATTGAGAGAGATCTTCATCGTCATCATTACTTGGATTCTTCTCTTGTAAAAGAACTTGCACTTTTTCTTTGGAAGCTATTGGAGTATCTTTGATGCACTATGATTTTTGTATCTGATTTTTTATCTTGTGTTGGAGCTACTTCTTAAATATGGATGGATATATTGCATGATTATCTTGTAAGATCTTTTGTTGATGATATTTTTCTGTTGAAACTGTCTAATGTATGTAATTGTTGCAACTAATGTAAATGTTATTGTGCCCTAATTTTGTTGAAGAATTTTTTTCGGAAGCTATTTGGTTGCCTCTTGAATAAGTTACTCATTATATAACATGCAATGAATGTTCCTAGTGATGAAATGTTATTTTTCTTCATGAAACTCCATATTCTAATAGTAGGTAATTGTTGAAGGTTGGTAGCTAGGGCATCAACTTTTGACCTCCTCGAGGACAAATTTGGTCAATCTAACGCATCTAAGACTCCATAGCCAAAGGACTAGGCACTAATCCAAGGATTTTGGTGATCAAACTCCTCTTTCTTCATATTTTCTCCTCCTAAATTTTGGTCCCCTAAAGGTAGGGCGGAAATCTTGGGCTTGCAACGAAATTTTAGGGAGGTGATTTTTCGGGAATCTAAGGGTCCAAACATCAAGCTCAGGGTCTAGGCTACCTATGCTCCAAGTTTGGTGGGCACCCGCCTGATTTTCATCCATAAAAACTCTTACCCTAGGTGCTACTCTAAGAGGGAAAGCCTATGTCTTTCTTTCTCACTTGTGGACTTCTTTGAGGGTTGTATGAGCTTAGCATTCATTGGAATAAATCATAAGAAACCCTTTCTCCTCCCTTGCCTTGACCTAGTGAGCACCTTAGAAGCATTTCTTCCCACGATTATTCATAAAACCTTAGGTCTAGCACAAGTCTTTCCCAAGCCTCTCAAAGGAAGCAAAGATCCTTTTGCAAGTCTTAAAACATCACAAAGAGGTTCTTTCCCATCACCTAGAGTCTTGATCTTAGGAAATACCTATTATCATGGCATATTCCAAAACCCTAAGTCTTGAACTCCTTATCGCAAAGCCTTTCTTGGAGAGCGTTTTAGCTTCTTTGAAGCATTGAGCCATTGTTGTGTCTCTCCTTGAATGGGCTTTGTGGAATCACATCATACATAATCGTAGAACTACTCATCCTGATTCCTAAGTAATTCCCTTCCTACTGAGAATCCTCCCATCAGTGAAAATCCGTAAAGAGTAGGGGACTTTGACTGAGGTGACAGTGAGTCATGGTCCCATTGTTGTCACTTAGTTTAATAGTTGTCCTTTAGGTTTCCCTTCCTTAGGACCCTGCTAAATTGTGTGGTAACATTTTTGACATCATTGTCAAGAAGGAAGCAAGTCTACCTCCTTGATCTAATATTTGAAGAGGTGATTCCTTTGATGACAATATAAACCACTCCTACCTAGGGAGGTAACACCATTACATGCTCAAAACCGCAAATTTGAAAGGGAAACCCACTATGAAGTCTTATTTGTGCCTTTTACTAACAAGCTTGATTCACTTAGATGCACTAATGAGTTATTGTACCTGAAGGTGAGGAGACATATTAGATCTTATACAAGATTGGCAGGTGGTTTCATCATGGGTTGGGCAACTTAACAGGGGTTCATGCCCACGAGAGGATCATATTGACACTTGTAGGGGAAGCGTTGAGATCCATGGGTTTCCACCATGTGACAGAGCATAATCTCATGCCATGGGTAGCTTAGCATCTTCAGCAACTTGTTCATTGCCCCACATTATATGCAAGATGATGCACTTGAACCAACAGTGCCCCCAGCCAACTTAGCAGTATACACAGGGTTTGGCAACTAATTTGAGGCCCAGAGGAGGTTTGTCTCATCCTTGAGACATGGGAGGGAAAGAACCATTTTACGTGCCCTTAGGAGTAGTCTACAACCTTATTTTTCATCAAGAGACCCATGAGACCACTACTTGTGCCCCAGAGCCACTTTGGAGCACCACATGATGTTTTACTTGGAGATCAAGGGGCCACCCCCTTGTCTATTTATCATGGAGCCCTCACTCTCATTATTGCACCTTGAGGACTCAATGAGGCCCTTCAACGGCTCTTCTACACCATTATTTCATCATTTCGGATCATTTTGTATGGCTTATTCTTCACTTTATGAGCTACTTGGTGGGCTTGTCACCAAGGATATGTTATTTTGCACATTAAAATAATTTTAGGCGTATCTTTGGCTAATTCGAACAAGACAAAGGATCATATATATTTAGATCTCTCCCATTAAGGGAGATCATCATCATCATCACTTGGATTCTTCTCTTGTAAAAGAACTCACACTTTTTCTTTGGAAGCTATTGGAGTTTTTGGGATGCACTATGATATTTGGAGCTGACTTTTAATCTTGTCTTGGAGCTACTTGTTGAATATGGATGGATATATTGCATGATTATCTTGTAAATTCTTTTGTTGATGAAATTTTTCTGTTGAAAATGTCTAATGTAGGTAATTATTGCACCTATTGTAAATGCTGTTGTGCCCTAATTTTGTTGAATAAAGAAATTTGGAAGTTATTTGGTTGGCTCTTGCATATGTTACTCATTTTTTTTCCCATAGGAAATAACTGAGCTGATCAACCCCGAAGGGGATCAAGCCCCGCGGCCTACTAACTGAGCCTAACCCCAAGGGCATTGAGGAGAATTGACCCTGTGACCTTCCGATCGGCGAGGTACTTTAGCAACGGGGATTCGACCGGTTGAGCTAACCCTTGGGGCTGCGTATGTTACTCATTATATAACATGCAATGAATGTTACTAGTGATGAAATGTTATTTTTCTTCATGAAACTTCATATTCTAATAGTAATTGTTAAAAGTTGGTAGCTAGGGCATCAACGTTTGACCTCTTTGAGGACAAATTTGGCCAATCTAACGCGTCTAGGACTCCATAGCCCAAAGGACTAGGCACTAATCCAAGGATTTTGGTGATCAAACTCCTCTTCCTCCATATTTTCTCCTAAATTTTGGTCCCCTAAAGGTAGGGCGGAAATGTAGGGCTTGCAGTGAAATTTTATGGAGGTGATTTTTTGGGAATCTGGGGGTCCAAACATCAAGCTTAAGGTCTAGGCTACCTATGCTCCAAGTTTGGTGGGCATTCGCCCGACTTTCATCCATAAAATCCCTTGCCCCAGGTGCTACTCAAAGAGGGAAAACCTAGGTCTTTCTCTCTCACCTTGGGGACTTCTTTGAGGGTTGTATGAGCTTAGTATTCATTGAAATAAATCATAAGAAACCCTTTCTCCTCCCTTGCCTTGACCCAGTGAGCACCTTGGAAGTATTGCTTCCCACAATTATTCATAAAACCCTAGGTCTAGCGCAAGTCTTTCCCAGGCCTCTCAAAGGAAGCAAAGATCCTTTTGGAAGTGTTAAAACATCACAAAGAGCTTCTTTGAGAGGTTCTATCCCATCCCATGGAGTCTTGATCTTAGGAAATACCTATTATCATTGCATATCCCAAAACCCTAAGCCTTGAACTCCTTATCTCAAAGCCTTTCTTGGAAAGCGTTTTAGCTTCTTTGAAGCATTGAGCCAATTGTTGTGTCTCTCTTTGAATGGGCTTTATGGAATCACATCATACATAATCATAGAACTACTTATACTAAGTGATTCCCTTCCTACCGGGATTCCTCCCATCGATGAAAGTCCATAAAGAGCAGGGGACTTTGACTGAGGTGACCGTGGGTCATTGTCCCATTGCTATCACTTAGTCGAATAGTTGTCCTTTAGGTTTCCCTTCCTTAGGACCCTGCTAGATTGTGTGGTAACATGACCTATTCAACTTTCCTACAAACTACGGGTTTTTGCACATCTAGTTATTTATCAAGGCCTCCCCTCAAGTTGGCAAAGAGTGAGATTTCTAAAGGTCTCCGTCCAAATTCACTGGCAATCTAAATCAGTGAAGCATGTGTTTCGAGATTGTTCCTTTGCCAGAAATGGTCATAAGTATGTTCAAGATCAGTGTTTAGTTCTCTCCAAGGAAACATTCACTAGTCAGCAACTCTAGTTGGTCATTGCATCTATTAAGTTCATCCTCTCTCATCGGTAGTTGGCATCATCGAAGGATCTCTGCTCTATTTACCCTTTAGAAGATCCACTGTATGTCTGCTTTTAATCATGAGGTTAGTTCTTTGTCTGCTTTTTGTACCATGGGGCAAGATGAGGTATGTTCGCAGTTGTTTACCAAAGTTTCCATGCTTATTTAGGACACATATAGCATATTTTGACTTTATTTTCATTTTGGTAGCTCTGGGGATGAGGATATAAGCTTCAATATATATAAGTTTATAACCTTCCAATTTTTGTTCTGTTGACATAAAAATTATATATATAAGACATAATTTTCAAACAAACAAAAAAATGTTAGTTTCGCCACATGAAGGTTTGTTGATGGCCATAATCTATCTTCTAAATCACGACATCCAGTACAATGTATGATACCAAAATCCCTATAGAGTTTGAATAGTTTGGACTGCACGCTGACATCTCTTCTTCTATCCATATAGAGAGTTGTGTTGTAGGGTGTTGGGAGACCAGTCTATAAGAGTTATTCTCTCCTCAAAGCCAGTGATAAACCTCCACAATCTATCCCCCCAAACTGGCCATAAAGTGATGAGAAGGATGCTTCTGCTCCTTATTGTTGGCTCAAACTAAAGAAAAACAGAAAAAAGGAGTGAAAGTGAGAGTAATCCCAAATTCATGGCAACTGCAAGGCGTATGTTGTTTGTTAAGTGTAGGATGCACAAAAAAAATTGCCAATCTGAAAGATGGCTTTGATGTGCAACTCTCTGGGTTAATGTGATAGTATCCTCCCTCACTCTAGTACTAACATTTGTGCTTTGTAGGTTACCATTGTGGTTTTCTTTGTGATTCCCTCTTAAATTCAACCTTAGTAAACCACGTTATTAGCATATCTCTTGCTGATGATTTTGGTTGACATTAATATGACTATATTTTATATATTCTGTTTTTCAAGACTCCAACTGCATTTCGCATTTCTGGTCACACAAACTTCCGCTAATAAAACCACATTGGCATATTCCTTGTTGAAGATTTTACTCTACATTAATGTGATCATATTTTCTATATTTTTGTGTTTTCTTAATAACGAAAACTCCAATTGCATTTTGCATTTCCACAAGCTTCTGTTAACCAAACCACGCTGGCGTATCCCTTGTTCAGGAATTTTCCACATTAACATAACTACATTTTCTAAAAGCAACTTTCCACATATTCAAGACTCCAATTGCATCTTGCATTTCTAGTCACGCAAATTTCTGCTAATACCAAGTCATACCCCAACAATAAAGTGTAAAGGAACAACACTTTCAGAAGCAGACAGTTCACGTCTCAGAAAGTTACAAATTTGCTTTCAACTAATCCTAGACTCACTTTCACATTTTCTCCTAAGTTACTTGCTCTGCTGCTGTGAAGTTCCCACAATGCCAAAATGATAACAAGAAGCAACAAGCTGTAGTTACAGTGAATGCAATTGAGAATAATAATGTGGTGTGAGTATGGAATTAATGAATTACCTGTATATCTTCCAAGCTTTTTTGCTGCTCTTGAGGGGCATTGTCCTCTGAGATGAGGTAGCAGACGGGTTGTTGGGCAGTTGCATTGTACTTCATGTGAAGGGTGATAGGCCTTCGTGTCTTTGTTCCCCCGCCAACATGATTGAACTGAAAGCCCATCAAAGCTTCAATGAGGGCGCTTTTCCCATCTGTCTGATGTCCAACCACGAGAATTGCTGGGGCATCGAACCCCTTCTCCAATTCCTGAGCAAGACCATGCAGTTCGTTGTATGCTTCATATAGTTTTTCAATACTGCCCCCGACCACAGGAAAACAACCTGAATTGCCATTTATATTGTTCAGCGGCGGAAGGGAGGAGAAGAGGGAGTGACAAGGAGAGGATGGCTTAGAGGAAGGAGGACTGTTATTACCACTGCCACTCCCAGCAGCTTGGGATTGAGACGATATCCATTTCTCTGCGGCTCCAACTTTTGCCTCTTGCGAGGGAGACCACCCACTCATCATTCTCGTTGGTTTGCGATAATGAATTTGCAGTGACTTGTGTTGAGCGGGTACCTATCCTATAAACTTTACCTTATTTTCCACTCTTGTGCCGATCACACATCGACCATACTTTCATTATCTGCTTTATTGGTTTTTAATGCAACGCTGCCTCTCGAGATTTGCAGCGATAGATCATGAAACTCACGATTTGCGTGGTGTTAAGAGGGGTATTTAACATTGCCATCTTGTCTGATTTACATGAATTTCTTATCGTAGGTGAATTTCTCAAGCTTTTATTCTCTTTGTAAATATAATTGCATCAAATCAATATATGTGATGGTTGTATTCTTATCGGTAAAGCAAAACAAATTTGTTTCACTCAATACCTTTGTAATCATTTTACTTTAACATGGGTGGGAAGGGATACCCAATCCTAATCATCATATGATTTAAAATAACGTTATCATGATAATTATTTTGATTGCGAGGGTTGAATGTAGGAATCATATTAGAGCCTATCTTTAGCTTTTGGATATTAAAATATTCTTTAAATTTTGATTTGAAATCAATCATATAGAATTTGTTATCTATTTTAGTTTGTTGGAAGAAAAAAAATAGAGTTATGAGTTTTAGGGGCAAGTTTTGTTTTTGTGATTTGGGGTCAAGAAAACTTTAAAGCCTAAAAGAATTGTTTTTGGGTTAAACACACTTGACGATTTTTACAAGCCAAGTCACTTTAAAAGATCCAGATCAAGTGGTATCAAAGAAGGATTGATTGTGGTTTGTAAGTATGCATGATAACCAGGAGCAAATTCAAGTAAGGTGAAAGAACACTTGTTGAAGGCAATCTAGAAATTGGATCGAAAAGTTTTACTCAGATAAGAGAGATGTCGTCACCCAAGGGAGAAAATAATCATTTTCGTTCTGAAGCAAAATTTCGTGAAGCTTTCATGGTGATGAAGACCATAGTAGACTAAATGTATTGGGAATGGAAGAAGTCTAGAGAGGTAGGCTTGTCGAAGAAAGAAGTCAAAAATGAAGGAAATGAAGGTGGTTTGAAAAAGATTCCTCCTCTTTCTCCTCCTTCAACTCTTTCTTCAAGTCCTCCTCATTCTCCTCCTCTGTCTCCTCATGGAAAAGCTACTTCAAAGAAGCAGTTGTTGAAGTTGGATATTAAATTCGACTTGCCAGTCTATGATAGTGAGCTTAATGCTAAAAATCTTGACAATTAGATTTGCCAGGTGGAAGTCTACTACCGTGTGCAACAAATCATCGATGGTGAGGTAAAGATCAGTTGGCCTTACTTCAACTAGAATCTATTGTGTTAATGTGGTGGGAGATTAGACTTCAAGAAGGTAAAACTTTTTCCTCGTGGTTTGAATTTACGTCAGCATTGAAAAAACAATTATATCCTTTGGCACATGACCATAAGGCAATAATATAATAGCAAACTTTATAGCAGTGTAAAGACCAAAGTACAAAGGAGTTTAGGAAAAAGGCATTGGCTTTAAATATTCCACTTAACGTGCGAGAGACTCTTTTGAATTATATTGGTAGTTTGCATGGGTATATCCACAATATTATTTTTCTATTGAAGCCATCTAACCTTAATGAGGTTTGTGTGCAAGCAACCTACATTGAAGCAGACAAACAAGGTCGTGGGGTCTCCATGGAATATATACAATCAAAAGAAGATAAAGGCAAAGGAAAGGAGAAGCCAAAGAGAACAACTTTAGTGAAGAAGGATGATGAAAAACTTTATTGTACCCATTGCGAGAAAGAGGGACACGGTGATGATCATTGTTAGAGGCTACATCTGAAGTTAAGGCCTAAATGGTTTCAAGATAAGAAGAGAAAGCAGAAGGCGGTGGGGACAATCCAACAGGATCTAGGATCAAACTTTAGTGATGAGGCACAAATCGCAGCGATGTGTTTGAAAGGTATATCATCTTCACATGTTGGTTCTAGTTCTTCTATTTCATCTTTCATTTCTGCAATAAAGAGGAATGAACTCTTTCACATAAGGGTGGTAACCAACCATGTAAAAGTATATACTTTGTTTGAAATTGGTTCTCAATCCAATATGATATTGAGGCAGTTGTTAAGGAGTTGAACTTGGAAATAACACCGCATCTTAAACCTTATCCGCTTGGATGGATATGTAAAAACACTGAGTTGCAAGTGGCTAAAAAGTATAAGCTTAGATTTTTTATTACATCTAAATTTTTGGATGAAGTTGAACTAGATGTGATTCCATTGGATTTTTGTGGAATTGTGCTTGGAAGTCATTACTTGTTCAATAGGAAAGTTAAATATTACAAGAGGAAAAATAGGTATCACCTTTTTAAGGATAGAGTTGAGTACATTGTTCAAGCTCATCAAATGGAGGATGATACCTCATTGGTGACCACAGGGCAACTGAAGAGGCTCGTGAATGTGAGCAAGACCTTTTTTCTCATATCTGTAAAGGTGGACAAAGTAGGTGTTATGGAGCATGGGATTTTGTCGTGGGAACCTATCAAGAGGATCAAACATGTACATTGTCATTAATATTCTTGTATTTGTTAATGTTTAGTGCATGGGTAGTGGTTGAAGTAACACATACAGAAGGATGTGGGAAATTACAGATGGCTAACAATATGTTTTCAATTGTCATAGTTTTTATTTACTTGATTGTGATGAGCATGGTACACAAAATGGGATATGGACAGATATTGGACAAGTGAGGAGGCAGTTCTTGCACTTGGTGTCTAAGAAATACCTCCCAGCTTGTCCAATATTTTTCCACCTTGTTCTGTGTACCCTGCTCATCACAATCAACTACATAAAACTATGACAATTGAAGACATATTGTTAGTCATATGACAACCTTTGGAGGTCCAAAAGCCCCTCAGTGGGGAGAATTGATATGGAAGGATCTGAAAAGGCCTAAAATTCAAAGTCCCCAAAATTTGATGGAAATAACAACATGTCGAAGATATCAACGAGATGATTTTAACGCAATTTGAATCGTGTCAAACAAATTTTGTATGAAGAAATTATGTCATTTTGAAGATTTTGACCAACATGAAAGTCAAACTTATCAGGACATGCGGTAACATTTGGACATGACACGTGGCAGTACAAACAAGATCGCATGGAAATTTCTGGGTGTGACATGTGGCATGATGTTGAAGCACTTGGTCTCGACATGTGGCAGACACAAGGTGACATCACAATTTGGTGGCATTATGTTGGTAGGTTGGCGGACCAATGGAAAGTTGCCATGTGGCCCAATTAGAGGGCACCGCATGGCATGTCAAAACACCAAAAATTTAATTTCTCGAATGGTTGGATTAGTAGGTTTTGAACCCCCGACCTCATTGGTGATTGGTCAACAACCCAACCACTGGGTCGCAAGAGGTACTTGTTATAGCATTGCCAAAATATTTTATATGAAGTCTTGTTATAACCATAAAAGCCAAAAAAAGGAAGGTCGCAGGTTTGACCCCATGACCTCCCCAAGGGTTTTCAACATATCACAACAACGAATGAATGGTTTCAACCAACCAATACACTTTGCAGGGTTAATACAAACAACAATTGTAACTAAACAGTGTTGCCAACAACAAGTGTTCTACAAGGGTGTTTGTAATTGGACCGCATTGTAACTGATTTTAATTTGTTGTAACAAGACCACCAATTATATCTATTGGTTTAACTATCGTGCCACGCAATGGGTTATGTATGAACGATGATAGGGGTGTGGGTTATTTGTTTAAGTAATATTATATGTGCCAACTGACAATCCATAGGTGATTGAATGCAATGATAACGGTGGATTAGTTATAACAGAGCATTAATGTTTTATAACACCATGTTGTTTGTGGATCAACATAGTTATATGCCTAACATAATATTATTGTTAATGGTTACTGTAAATAGAGGGTTCATTTGCCAAATAAACAAAGGTTTACATTTAACACTCTTGTCGAACTACTATTATAACCCCCCCTCTCTCTCTTTCTATATATATATATATATATATATTATATATGTAATGTATGTATGTATGTATGTATGTAGTATGTATGTATGTATTAGGTATGTATGTATATATATGTAATATATAATCTACATATATTATATTACATATATTATACATATGTACATATATGTATATATGTATACATATGTTATATATTATATATATATATATATATATATATATATATATATATACATATACACACACACACACACACACACACACACTATATATATTACAACGAATGGGCCACAAACTCTATGGGATAGACCTCGGGGCTGCAAACCCCTACTTATTGAGCCGAGAGGCTCATTCTACAGCCCAGTATGTGGGGATGTATAAGTTCTTCTATCCCTCTGTGCCCCTTTAAAATAAAATTAAAAATTATGTTCTGAATAGAAAAATAATGTCGGATATAATTAAAATAAAAAATAAATGAGTATATTGTAAAGTAATTAGAAGTAAAAGAAATGTGTGACTCAGATGTTTAAATCTTATACTTTTCAAAAATATTTCAACAAGATATTTATGTAAATTGTTTGAAGATCTATGTTAACTAATCTATGTTGATATGAACTCCATATATATCTATATGTAGAAGGAAAAAAAATAAGTTTTTCATGGTTACATTTTTTAATTATTCCTATATATACTCTATTTAGCATTCAAAAATACAATCTAAACAATGAAAAATAACACATTGTATTTTGCACTCCAAAAAAGTTTGCACGTGAAGAAATTTGATCCCTCTCGGCTCTTGTTAGATTCGTACTTAAGATGGATCTATGCTTGTATATGTTTAAAGAATTGCTACACTGCCACAATAATTGGAGTGTGAATTTTTTGTAATTTCGAGAGCTTTTAAGCTTGCTTGTCAGGTATGTATTTTGTAAATAAGTGGAGTTTTGGAGCTTGTTTTTGCAACAACTTAAGAAAGTTTTTTGTGGCATTTTAGACGGAACTTCTTGGTAGCAAAGAACTCATTTATCGCAGGATTTTGGAGGCATTTTTCTTATTCGTAAAATAATAAAGAGGTCACTTCCCTGGAGGCAAGAACAGAGACATAGTCCACATTGGATAAACTTTGTTATTAATTGGTTTTGTTCCTATTTTCTTCTTGTCTCAGTCTTCTGTATTTCAAGTTGTAGCTTCTTTAAGTCCTTTGCGCTTGATTTCAATTTATTAATTGCACAAATGAAGCCAATTAGTTTAATCATACATGAATATTTTTACAAGACAAGTCACTTTAAAAGATCCAGATCATGTGGTGTAATGTTTGGAAGCCCATACATCTCATTGAGGATGAGATCTTCATGAGGAGAGTAAATTGATACCATGTTATCAAGGATGTGAATTCCTTCATCGTCTATGCACACAAATGTAAATCCAAAAATTCTAGTTTTTTTCCCCTTAGAAAAAATCGTAATTTTATTCAACCTAAAAACTAAGGAAGAAAAATACATCTTGCAAATGCCTGAAAGCATTCAATTAAGTTAGTCTTTCGCTCAATGCACAAAAAGAGAAAAATGAAAAATAAATATTACATAAAATTGATGGGGCTAAGCGTGATAAAAAAAATCACTTATTTTCCCCTTTTTTCCCTTATTTTTTTCCACCTTTTTCCATACTCCTTGATTGGGAGCAACCAATGTTATTTCCAATTGGTTTCCATCCACCTTCGGGGGATTTTCTTTGTTTGAGTTCGAACTCTCAAATGTATGGGTTCGCTTTATGCCCCCTACTTAATTTCGAATGGGTACGACCGCCTTCTGATGATTTGCTACTATGATCTTTGTTATTTTTGTACCTTTTTGGTTACGAATGATTGTTCCAAACTGGTCCTCCATTCTGTCAAAGGGACTTTCATTGCTATGCGGTTTCCTAACTCCTCCATCCAGTTGTGTTCCTTGTTGATTTTGTACTTCCGTGTTTTGATGTCTCTCACCATTTATTCTTCCTCGTCTTCAGAAAGATGTGGATCTGAATATTGTGATCCCTTTGGTTTTTGAGGTATTTTTTTGTCCTTCTTGTAACTTTTTAGCTTATGGGCATGTATTTTGTAAGTGCCTTGTTTGAAGACAAATACAAGATTTTACTGTCATGTTTTCAAAATCCAATGGTTCAACCCACTTGAATTCTTTGTGAGTTAAATGAATGTGATCTGGTAGACCTTTGCTAAGGTTTGTCTTACACAAATCCTGGCAAAGGTAAACATAAATTTTTCAATTTTTTATGAATCCATCTTTAAAAACTTTCCTAATGAATTTCCAATGCCTTCTAGCACTTGTTGGTGCCAAAAAGGAAGAGGGAGATTGTGTAACCTCGCCCATACCGACATTTTTGTAACCACCATTTATGTAGTGTCGAAACCTTAAAACCATGGAGTTAAGAAGAGTCTTTCTCTGCCCCAAAACCATGGCCCCTTGTTTAGAGCACATTTCAAATCTTTTTGTGTATCGAAATGTATAACAACGAAAAAATTGGAGCACAAGTAAATGTCACAATTTGGGGTCTAAATGGTGAAAAGCCATTGATGTATATCTTTCGACTTGGGCCAAAAACCATTGAATCTACACATTATTACTTTAGATTGGAGGACATTGGAAATACCATTTACCTCTGGAGTATCTATTCTCATGGTTGGTGCTTGCTCCATCTACTCAACAATGTAGGTTCCAGGAATATTGAGGATTTGAGCATTATCTACCTTTATTTTTAAGGCATCCTTAAATGATACGATACCCTTGGAGTTGGCTTCTAGATAGCCACCTCACAGCTTTAGGTTTAAGATAACGAATGAATCTTGAGCGATGACATATTAATGTAGTTGAATGGCATCTTGTAGTGCTCTCCCCGCATAAATCAAACTTTGAAATTTTGCCGAAATTCCCAATTTATCCTTGATGATCTGCTTCATATCTTGCACCAAATACCCCTCTCAAACCCTAATAAGAGTCGATCTTCCCTCCATGGTTTTCACATAAATTTGAAACTTTGTCTTCTTGTCCAAATCTAAAAGAGATCCTCCAAATCCATTATCTTATTGGAAACCCTCACGAACAGACAATTTAATCATTGGATCCCCCACCTTCAGGTCCTTCAAC
Organism: Pinus taeda; assembly: GCA_000404065.3. NCBI lineage: Eukaryota > Viridiplantae > Streptophyta > Pinopsida > Pinales > Pinaceae > Pinus > Pinus taeda. The sequence goes on along the minus strand of APFE030327317.1, from coordinate 269,916 downwards.
CTCATGTCGACAATACCAAAGGTCAATATATAATAGGGATCGATAGATTTGCAAAAACAATGGTTTGGGAGGTGTGACAATAGACTCCCCAACACGTACATCCTCCATGCATAGTGGATCTCCTCAATCTGTGAGTCTAAGTCCGTGAGACGATACCATGCACGAAAAATACTCCTTTATTCCTAAAGACACTACATTCGACATTACAAAGATGTGAATCCACTGTGACTATATTTGTAGATTTTTTGACTCGAATCCCCTAACAAAAGTGTCATCGGTCCAAATCCTTTGGCCTTTAGACTTTCACATGCCAAAAAATTGATTTGAGCGTCCTCGCCTCCTTTTGCGAGGATTTTTATAGTCCTTGTCTTTAGCGGCAAGAACTTTGGCTACTACAAAGTTCAAAACCCTAATATTGCTCTGGAATGCCATTGCTCTCTATACTAATTCTTATCCTTCTCTATAAATTGTTGATTAAGCCAAGAAATTAATTAATTCAAGGAGGAAGCTTGTATTTCTCTTCTTAAGAGAGAACCAGTGGAAAGATGAATTGGTATATGTAAACTCATGTTTTGAGGGATGTACTAAAGATCAAAAATATGAATCGAAGGAGCTTTTGTAAGCATAGGGAGAAGTGTTTCAAGAGATTAGAAGGTTACCATTTAAGAGAAAATTCGAGAATGAGATACAAGTGTTGTCTAACTCGCCATTGCCAAACATTTAGTCATATAGATAATCCATCTTGGAAGTAGATGAAGTGAAAAGTAATTGTAATCACTATTAAAGCATGGAGTAATTTAACTAACCACCTCACCTTGTGGGTCATCTATCATTATAGTCCCCGAGAATGATGGGAATTGGAGAATGTGTATTGATTGTAGAGCTCTAAATAAGATCACCCTCAAGAATCAATACCCTCTACTTCAAGATCATTTTTTTGTTGGATCATTTATAGTGTGTCAAGTACTTTACCAAGATGAATCTCAAATTGAGATACCACTAGGTATGAGTCAAATAAGAAGACACTTAGAAGATTCCCTTGAGACAAGGAAAATGTTTATATGAATGGTTAGTAATGCATTTTGGTATTTGATCAAGATTTAAACAAGAATGCAACAAATTACAGATATAACCATAAATACAGAGATGCAACAGAAATAACACTTCATTTCATTAATGTCAAACACTGAAATATGCTTACAAACAGAATAGAAATAAGACTAGCTCGGGTGATGGTAGCTTATCTCTGAGAAGAGATGTGGCAGCTACATGCCTCTCAACTGACTTACAATGAGGCTCAAGGGCCTTTTTATTATTGAAAAATAAGAGAAAACCATAAACAACCAAAACCCTAACCCGAGGAGATGTAATGCCAAGAGTTTATGGGCCCTGTTGGGGTTAGTTGGGCAGTCAAATTCCTGGGGTCATAACTTGGTCATAACGTGTATGATACCTCGTTGGAAAAATATCTCTCCGAGAACTACAGCTACTAACGCGATTTGCGATTTCATAAAAATCACGTCAGAGGACTACAGTTGCTGACGCGATTTCTATGAAATCGCGTCAACAGTTGTAGTATCATACATGTCAAACAGAGATAATATGACCAAGTTACGACCCATGGGAAGTTGACTACCCAACTAACCCCAATGGGGCCCATAAACTCTTGGTCTTACAACTCCTCAGGTTAGGGTTTTAGTTGTTTAAGGTTTTCTCTTATTGTTCAATAATAAAAATGCCCTTGAGCCTCATTGTAACTCAGTTGAGAGGCATGTAGCCGCCACATCTCTTCTCAAAGATAAGCTACCATCTCCCGAGCTAGTCTTATTTCCATTCTGTTTGTGAGCATATTTCAGTATTTGATATTTATGAAATGAAGTGTTATTTCTATTGCATCTTTGTATTTATGGTTATATCTGTAATTTGTTGTGTTCCTGTTTAAATCCAGATCAGTGGTATCAGAGCGGTCTACTCTTTCTTTGTTTTTCTTTGCATGTCCCCAACGAGGTTAGGATATAAGGAGTTAGGGCTCGATCTAGTTGAACCCTTTCAAGATCAACCTCGAAAACCCCAACGGTCGCCCATGGGGGAAGAAAAAAAAGACGAGGGATCAGAAGATCCTATCAAAATATTGCTCGAAGAGGCCCTCGAGAAACAAAGGAACGTGATGATGGATAACTTTACCCAGATCATTCAACAGTTGCCCATCGACGATGCATCCACATCTAGCAGTCACTCTGGAGGCTCCACTCCTTTTAAGGTACAAGTAAACTTTGAGATTCACATATTTGAGGGCCAAATAGATGCAGACACCATAGATAATTGGTTAAATCTACTGGAAGGAGATTCTTTTCTTCATGATTTTTCCAACCAGGAAAAGATTACTTTTTCTCTTCTCAAAGCGCCCCCCACGTCAAGGACTGGTGGGAAACCTAGTGTGAGAAAAATTATGAAAGTATGACCTCTCTATTTTCAGTTTCTCCCACTTGGAATTCATTTCAAGACACCATCAAGGAGTAGTACTACCCTATTGTGAGCTATGAGAACAAATACATAAATTGGACCACGCTGCGACATGGAAGGGACTAAGATGTGCTAGAGTTTACCAATGTTTTTCATACCCTTTGCACGAATTTGGGTATCAAGGATTATGAGAAACATTTGGTACTTGAGTATTGCGACTACCTACATAGGTACATCCAGGACGAGATGGAGTTCCTAGACATCTCCTTGCTCGGCACGGTGTACCGATATGATGTCAAGATTGAGTAGAAGTTTAATTAGATGAAGCGAGACTTTGGATCTGCAAACCTTAAGAAAGGGAAAGGTTCCCCCGAATCGCAAAACAAAGGACAAAGCGAAGGTGGTACGACCCAGAACAACCCGCCAAAGCCACAAGCAAAGGACAACACTACGAAGTCAAAGAAGGACACAGGAAAGTGGTGTGAGTTCCATAAGAGCTCCACTCACAACACAAGTGAGTGTCGGGTCAAGCAGCCAATGGTGGTTGAGTTGAAGGCTTTAGAATCAGATGCATGTTCCGTATCTGAGTTAGAACGCGACAAGGGGAATGACAAAGGGAAGCATATTATTGATGCAAAGCCCAACGTCACCGTTGCCACCACAAAGATCCAGAAGGAGGAACCCAAAGATCCAGAGGAGGAGGAGCGTCTCTTCCACTCCCATATGTGGGTAAAGGGTTCCCCACTACAGTTCATTATCGACAGTAGGAGCCAAAAGAAACTCATTGCAATAGAGCTCATGAAGCGGCTAGGCTTACTGACCACAGCACATCCACAACCATACATCATCGGGTGGCTTCACCAAGGACGGATCTTCATGTGAGACAATAGTGTCATCTTCCATACAACATCAAGCCCTTCACAAATGAGGTAGTATGTGATGTTGCTCCCCTTTATGTTTGTGATATATTATTAGGCCAACCATACTTGTGGAAGCAACATATTGTGTACGAGTCAAGGCCTTGCGCTATTATTGTTACCTTGGGAAATAAGTTGTACAGGATACCAGAGGTAGCACCACCTACCGCCATCTCTCTGGTTACTGCAAAACAATGCAGCAAGCTCATTTCCAAAATCGGGAAATTTGTTTTCCTGATGATAGGCCCTCAGGGAAAGAAGAAGACGGTGGTCATGACCTCCATGCAGGGACCCTTTGCACAACAACAACAGATGGACAAGGTCATGGAGGAGTACGAGGACATCTTCACCTCCCCCACAGGGGTGCCTCTACACTGTTAGGTCAAGCACTCCATCGATCTAACCCCAGGTGTGTCGTGCCCAATGGACCACTCTATCGGTGCTCTATTCTAGAGAACGATGAAATCAAGAGGCAGACTCAGGAGCTACTGTAGAAATTTCACATCCGTCCAAGTTCATTGCCTTGTGGGAGCTCAATCGTATTGGTACAAAAGAAGGATCAAACTTGGAGACTCTGTATTAACTATCGTGCGCTGAAGAAGATCATTGTCCAGAATAGGTACCCAATCCCATGGATTGATGACCTTCTAGACCAACTTAAGGGGGCAAAAGATTTTAGCAAGATTGACTTGAAGTACAGATATCACTAGGTACCAATCGAACCCTCCAATGTGTGGATGACTGCCTTTAAAGCCAAGGAGGGCCTTTTCAAATGGTTGGTTATGCATTTCGGGTTGATGAATGCTCCTGTAACCTTCATGAGGTTGATGCATGACATCTTGCGACCATTCACCAACTCATTTGTGGTGGTATACTTGGATGACATCCTTATCTTCAGCCAGAATTAGGAAGAGCACCTCCACCATATCCGACAGGTTCTCCAAACACTGCGGAAACACAAGTTGTGTGCCAATTTGGAGAAATGCACTTTTGGCATGACCCAGGTTCAGTATCTGGGATACATTATTGATGAACGGGGTTCATGTGGATCCAGCCAAGATCCAAGTCATTCGGGATTAGTTAGCCCTAACCACTCTGACAGAGCTTCGCAGCTTTCTAGGTCTTGCCAATTTCTACCGCAGGTTCGTGTTGGGGTTCTCTCATATCACTTGGCCCTTGAGTCAAGTCACCAAGGGAGGATTGAAAAGAAAATTCTTTTGGTCTGAATCTCAAAAAAAGGCATTTGTTGAGTTGAAACATCGCCTCTTCTCTGCACCAATGCTTACATTACCAGACTTGCAACAACCATTTGAGATCAAGACAAATGCCTCTAACTATGCTATTGGGGCAGTCCTTACTTAACAGGGGTATCCAGTGGCATATCACAATAAGACACTTTTGGACACAGTCTAGACAATGGAAGCATTACATTTTGGGGAAGTAAACGGTCATCCACACAGAACATCAACCCCTACAGTTCATACAGATGCAAGGGAAGTTGCAGAATGATCACCATCAGAAGTGGTCCACATACTTGCAACAGTTCCATTTGAATATCAAGTACAAGAAGGGCAACATCAATAATGTTGCAGACTGCCTCAGTCGACCACCGATCATGGCGTTAACCATTATGCTCAACTCTTGTGGGCACAAAACTTCTAACTGGCCACTTCTCTTCAAAAGCAACCTATAATTCATCCACACATACCATACGCTCTTGGAGGGTCAACAAGTTCCAGATTTTCACCTCTAGGATGCTTTGTTATGCCACTTGGGACACCTTTGTGTTCCTTCAAGCGAGTGTGCCAAGATGATTTGGGAAGCACACTATAGTCGGGCCACTAGACATTTCGAGGTCGAGATAATGGTGGTAGTACTGCAAAAGTATTTCTATTGGCTGAATCTTCGACAGTATGTCGAGAAGTACATCAAATCCTACACTGCCTAGGCCATTGCCAAACTGACCATCAAGAATCAAGGCCTCTATACTCCGCTACCTACCCCAAGTCGATCTTGGGAATCCATCTCCATGGATTAAATGTCAGGTCTTCCTTCTACTAAGTATGGCAATGACTGTTTTTTTGTAGTCATCGACAGATTCTCAAAGATGGCCATTATGGCGGCTTGCAAGAAGAATATCACAACAGAAGCCACTGCTAAACTCTTCTTTGAATGAGTGTGGGTACACTTTGGGATCCTGCAATCTATCATCTCATATCGGGACAACGAGTTTCTCAGTACATTTTGGTCCAGTCTCTGGTCAATGCTGGAGACCAAGCTCACTAAGTCCACAACTTTTCATCCCCAAACTGATGGCCAGATAGAGGTCGTCAACAGGATGATCGTACACATTATGCACATGTACAACTCAAAGCATCCACTCACATGGGATGAGAGCCTCCCCTATGTCCAACACAATTATAACCGAGCTCCCCATAGCTCTACTGGCCACAACCCTTTTCATGTGGGCTTGGGATTCCATACACTATGTCCCATTGATGTGGCCATACCATTTGCAGCGACTCAAGCAAATTCGGCTCATGTCTAGTTTGAAGCCGACAAGGCAAATAACTTCATTGAGCACATTTGCCAATAGGTCCATGACATATTGGACAAATCCAATGCTAAGTATAAGCAGCGACATGATCATCACTAGGTTCCACACAAGTTCCAGGTGGGCAACAAAGTTTGGCTACATTTGCAGATGGAGCGCCTTGCTCAGCCCCACCGCAAGATTCGACGGCTTCGATATGGGCTATACACCATCACCAAGGTTGTGGAAGATAATTATTTTGAGCTCAACATTCCCCATTTCTTGGCCTGCACTTAGTGTTTAGTGTGGATCGCCTTCGGCCATACTTTCCACCATTACTGGACACATCCGACATTGTAGAACAACTCACACCAACAAAGTTAAATCCAAATTGCACAGAACAAGCTACAAATGATTAGATCATGGACACGCATATCAAGAACACTTGCCAACAGAAGATCCAACTATATCGAGTTGTCAAAGCCGACCAACTCTTGCACCAAGGCAAATGGCTCACCAGGGACCAAATACAGCAGAACTTTCCTCATCTCATGGAGGAACTCAAAGCAATGGGGACCATTGCTTCCTAAGGGGGAGGGGAACTGATCCAGGTGGATATTGGTGGCCACCCACCTATTCCACTTGGACCCTCACCATTGCTTCTACCCTCACCATTACTTATTTCAGTTTTTTCAGTTTCCTTAATTGTAGCACAATTTACTATTTTTGGAAGTTTTTCGGGTCCTGAACTTCTGGAGTCGTTTTGAGGCCCTAAACAACATTTTTTTGGAAAAATTCCTGCAGCGAATTTTGCCAAAAATAACGTCGTTTAGGGCCTCAAAATGGCTCCAGAAGTTCAAGACCCAAAAAACCGGGGAATTTTGCCAAAAAAAATGTCGTTTAGGGCCTCAAAATGGCTATGGAAGTTCAAGACTCAAAAAACCGCCAAAAATACTAAACTATTCTACAAAAAAAAAAAGACTGAAAGAAGCAATAGTGAGGGTCCAAGTGGAATAGGCGAGTGGCCACCAATATGCACCTGGATCAGTATGTGTAATGCACCAACTACATTTATGTGTTAACTGAAAGAAGTAATGGTGAGGGTCAAAGTGGAATAGGCGGGTGGCCACCAATATCCACCTGGATCAATATGTGTAATGCACCAACTACATTTATGTGTTTAATGAGCGATGTAATTTGCTCATTTCTAGATTCTTCTGTAGTAGTGCACTTCGATGATATGTTCATTTTTAGCTTCACCTAAAAAGAGCATATCTCACAACTCATGCAGGTGTTAGAGACCTTGAAAATGCATCAACTACTGGAAAACTTTGAGAAATATGAATATGCTTGACAATTATTGGTGTCTTTAAGGTATGTGATTTATGGATGGGAAGTCAAGATTTATTTCATGAATATGAATGCCATCATAAAGTGTTCAACTCCTACAATGTCACTAAAGTTAGCAATTGTGTGAGGGAAACACAATACCTATGAAAGTTTGTGACATCCTTTTTAAATTATGGTTGCACCACCCCATGCCACCAACATCTTGTGTCAAGAGTTTCCAAAGTGGAAAGAATCAACGTAAAGATTTCGAAGAGCTAATAATGAAAGATTAGTCAAGCACCAATGCATTCATTGCCTAATTTGTAGAATATTTTCAAAGTGGACATAGGTGCAAGTGGATATGCTATAATTTAAAAAATGTTCCATAGCGAAGTACTAAACTATGATTCCTATGACAAGGAACTATATGCTCTAATTCAATGGATGTAATATTCATTAGGAGAGAATCAATTACCATGTTATCAAGGATGCAAAGTCCTTCATCATTAATGCACACATATGTGAACCCAAGAATTATCTAGCAAGTGATGACCAAGCCAAGTGGAAGTTTATATCTCTCTTACGAGATAATTAATGGAGAGATGAACTACTATAGGCAAATACATCTCTAGAGGGATGTACTAAAGATAAAAAAAAAATCTCACTTGGAGGAGCTTTTGTAGGCATATAGATAACTTTAGAAATAAATGCATTGTGATAGAAAATAATCATAGCAACAACAACACATAAAACACAATTTTGTATACTGGAAAACCGAAAACTGGGAAACCCTATTAATAGATCTATTATTATCTCATAGCCATGCCTTGACTTAAAAGTAGCCAAAATGCTAAACATCCTGGCCTGACCAGGTGAGCTCTTCAATCAACTCAGACTCATTACAATGGAGAATCCCCCAGCATCTTAAATGCTTCATCACATGTAATCCATGGGCTCTAATACCATGGGCCACCAAAACCAAGTGCTCAAAACCACCACCATTATGCACCTAATAACTAACTCTTTCAACAAGTCAAGTTTACACTAACTTTCCCCCTATTAAACTTGACTAGGTAAATTAGCATACTCTCCTCCCCTATCACCTATGTCCACTCCAAGAGTTTACCAATAGGGGTATGCATACCTACCCAAGTCTTATATTCGTATGCCCATATCCATGTAATTTACAAATATCATCTTCAGAGTAATAATTTTTTGCTTGTTATTGTTTCTTCTACACACCTACCCACACAAGGTTCTCTCCTTGCCATATATTGCTTTTGTGCTACTCCTAACACTATTGGACCTCCATTTATTCTCAAGCAATCTTCATGTTTGTTGGTCAAGTTCCAATCATACTTTTATATGTTGGCTTCAACCTCAACATAGAATGTGCTAGAATTTGAAACCATCACCTCCTTCTACAAGCCACAATCCCTTGGCTCTAATACCAATGTTAAACATAATTACAATGCAAGAGAAAATAATCATAATAACAACAACACATAAAACACACTAGTTTTATCCTATAAAACACACTAGTTTTATCCTATAAAACCCAAAATTGGGAAAAACCAACAAATAGATCTATTATTATCTCATGGCTTAAACGTAGTCATGCCTTAACTTAAAAGCAGCCAAGTTGCCCAACATCCGGGCCCATCCAAGTGAGCTTTATGCTCAACTCAAGCACATTACAATGGAGAATCCCCATTCCGTCATAAGTATTCATGACATGTAATCCATGGGCTTTAATTCCACAAGGCACCAAAATTATGTGTCTAAAACCACCACCATGGACCTAACAACTTTGACTCTTTCATCAAGCCAAGTTTACCCTAACAACAAAGTGTTCCAAGAGATTAAAGGATTACCTGATAAGAGAAAAATCAAGCACGAGATATGATTGTTGCTTGACTGCCCATTGCCAAACATCCAATCGTCTAGATAGTCTGTCTTGGTAGATGACGTGAAAAAACAATTACAATAGCTATTTAAGCATGGATTAATTTGGCTAAACACCTCATCTTGTGGTTCACCTATCATCATAGTCACCAGGAAGGATGGGACTTGGAGAATATGTATCAGTTGTAGAGCTCTAAATAGGATCACCCTCGAGAATCAATACCCTCTTCTTAGGATCAAATTCTTGCTAGATTAGTTACAACACTCCAAGTACTTGCCAAATTGGATCTTAAATTGAGATACGACTATGTATGAATCAAAGAACAAGACACTTAGAATACTACCCTCAAGATAAGGATGAGTTCTATATGAATGGTTGGTGATGCATTTTAGTTTATGTAATGCACCAACTGCATTTATGTTTTTGACGAGTAATGTATTTTGTTCTAAATTCATTTGTAATTATTGCACCTGGCTAATATGTTGGTTTATAAGTGTTGCAGAGCACAACAAGGAATCATCAACTGGAAAATGTTGATAAATATGGATTTTATTGACAATTGTTGATGTATTTGAGGTATGTGATTGATGGATGGGAAGTCAAGATTTATTCTATGAATATGGAGGCTACGATCAAGTGGAAAACTATTAATAATGCCATTAAAATTAGGATCTTTATTAGGGAAGCACAATACCTTTGCAAGTTTATAAAATCCTTTTTAGTTGTGGTTGTAACACCCCATGTCATAACAACTAGTTTCAAGAATTTCCAATGTGGAAAGAATCAACATAAAGCTTTTAAAGAGCTAAAATGAAAGAGTGGTTGAGCCTTGTGGGCCTTTGTCTCAACTCCCAAGACTTTGTGTGGCTCGATAAATTTATGGCCCACATCTCCTTTGGGTATGTTGTACTTTATGTATTTTTTTTTTATGATATAATTAAATAGAAGGACCGACTCTTGCTTCAGCGAAAAAAAGAAAGAGTGGTTGAGCCTTGGTGCTTCAATTGCCCAATTTGCAGAACCCTTTCAAAGTGGAGATAGATGCGAGTGGACATGGCATCAAAGAGATATTGATGCATGGATCTAAACCAATATGATTTGATTTAAAAATGTTTCATAGCGAAGTCCTAAATTATGATGCCTATGGCAAGGACATCTATGCTTTGGTTCAAGCTATTAAGAAATGGAGGCATTATCCCATAGGAAAGGAAAATATCATCAACGCTAATCTCCAATCATTGTAATTTTTGTAGGCATAAAGAAAGCTTCGATGAACCAAACACTATAAGTGGATGGGGTTTTTATAACAATTCCATCTTATCATCAAATATAAGAAATCAAAGACTAATAAATTGGCAAACATGATCTCAAGGGGACCTACGCCCAAGATCCTTTGGGAACTCTTATGCACAAGGAGCCCATTGTAACTTATTTTTACCCTATTAATATTTTGTAGTTTTCAGCTTATTTCAAAAGAATAATAATAATAGAAAAAGAATGTAAAGAAAAGAAAATACGAAAAAAAAAGTCAAAAGAAAGAATAAAAGGGATAGGAAAAGAAATAAAAAAATAAAATATCCCAATAATAGCGCGCATGTTTAAATGTCGCTCATTATGGTTTATTGTATTTTGTATTTTTATATAATAAATCGATTTGATGTGACCGCTGCTCGTCAACAGTTAACAAAGGCGCAATGTTCAATGGATAAGATCTCATGCGTCGAGATCAACGACTCAAGGAGAATAGTAGGACCCCTCGCATTCCTGAATGATAATGCAAAAGGGGGGGGGGGGGGGGGGGGGAGGGGGGTCCACAAAGTGGATTCATATAATCTGCTTTCCTTACGTGGTAGCCCCCCTCCACTCAATACCACTTACCATGCCACCCCCTGCGCAAACCACTCTCCCGCAGTCTTATCTCCCACCATCCTTACTTCCTGCTATTTTCACTACCCGTGAACATCCTACTACGTTTAACCATTGTTATCCCTCCCGCTAAAACTTTAAAATGACCATTGGTTGTTCATATCTCCCACCAACATTCATCTGCATTTACTCTCCCACGCCAATAACGATTAAGTTAACAAAAAAACCATTATTCGCTCTTAATAAACTTTGTTATCCTGTTCAAATTGACCATTTTCCAATTATTCCTGTCATTGCAATTCTTAAAACCACACTACAAGCAAAATCCCAATAGATAGTGACCTCCTATTGTCATCATTCCCGAGTAACTCTCTCTAAATTTTCCTAGTAATTTTATTTTTCATAATGGCTTCCCATAAAGGAAAATTGAAAGTCCTTGTAGATAATCCTTTGTTTCCCCCTGTCACTAATTTGGAAAAACTCCCATTAGTTGACACTAAGTGTAAAATTGTAGAGACCAATTGTGAGTTTGATCTGTATGAACTTCACAATTGGGCATTTCAAAAGTATGAAGACGCCAGTGATGAATTTTGTTTTTGGGAATCCCTACTACCCAAGTCTTGTTTCCCTCAAACCCATGATTTTCCAGAATTCGTCGCCTGATGTGGAGCTCGATATCTTCCTAGCTAAAGAGTTATAATTGCTCAAAACAATGCAACTCTTTTCCATATAACAATTGAGTCAATTTGCCAATCCCTCTAGCTAGACCCTCAAGACTCTTTACACCCTTTTTCTTTTGATTCTCTAATGAAATCTATTAGAAACTTTCTTTCTCACATATTTGAGTCATTTTTACCTGAAAACTCAAAATTACCCAGAACAAACCCACCTTATCCCTCTGCAATGTTTCCTGAGATGTCTAGGAAGGTTATCTCCTTAATGTCTTGTCTGTTAGGATATCCCAGTGATCAATGGGTTGATGAAGTCATTTTGGGCTTTCTATCAATGTCCTCTTTTGGTAAAAAACCTTCAATTATGTTTAATTATTGTTAGTTTCTTTCCAATGTAATTCGTGATCAATTTTTAAAGTTCAACGTTAAAGGATCATTTAAGCATCAACTAGTCTTGGTTTACTTGTTCTTATATCATCAATCAGAAAGATTCAACTTTCCTTTACAAAAGTTGGATGTTGAAGGTACACCTCAGTTAGTGATCCATTGGACATATTTAGTGAGAAAAACCTCTAAAGAGTTTTCTTTCATTGATTTTGTTAATCAATTCTTGTATATAGCTACTTTTTTGTTAAACAGTGATGCAACCCTCAGGGTTTCAACAAAGATCAAGAGAATTTTGCATATGAGTGACCAGACTAAGGTTGGAGACTGATATTTATACCAGAATTTCACTGAACTCGAGATTTATGGTTGCGAGCTTCAACCATATAAACTGTGAGTGTTCCTCTGTTAAATTGGCAACTAGATCCAAACTCCATGTGGGTCAGCTTATTTATGGCAGCTGATATTTTTATTGGATCCCTCTCGTCGAGAGGTGTAGGATTGATCCAAAGATCATCCAATTTCGATAAGTATTTATGGAGATATGAAGTTATTTCGATTACGTAATTATTATCAAGCCAACCAACTCTTACGTAGGCTCAGGAAGCCCAAACGTCATGTCTATTCATCACCTACGTTTTAGTATAAATTGAAGAGGACTTGAGGTCATTTGGACATACACATTCTTCATGTGTTCTCCTCTCCAAGTCTTGGGTTTTTGGAGAAGAAGAGACACTAATGAAGGATGCCCTAAGATGATGCCCTAATGTACATGCTGGAAATGGAGACACTTAGCCACAGATCTAGGAAGACATTTACACGTTGGCAAACAATGAGGATGTATGCTGGTTAAATGCAATCAAGGCATGGACCACACACGCTGGATGATTCATATACACAGTTCACGCGATGTGATATATCATATATGCAGTTCATAAAAGATGTGATACGATGGACATATTATGCTATTTAGATACGCTGGATGATTCATATATGCAGTTCACCCTGGATGTGATATGTTGTTCAGACCATGATACATATAGGCTATACAACACATTACACACTGCCAGACGCTAAGACCTTATACGCTGGAAACCCTATGCTTTACCCGCAGTCATGGCATATATATATAACATGCACAACAATGAAACAATTAACTTACACGCTGGCATAAAAGGGAATCGCAGTCAAGGCAGCAAGGTAGTAGTAAACGTTGGTCATTGGACAGTAATGTAAACGTTGGTCACTGGGTTGTAACATAAATGCTAGATGCTGGGCAGTAATATTCATGCTGGTCCAGAATGCATATAATATACGCAGCAATGAAGAGAATGCACAACTACATGAATTCGTTGGTCAATAAGACAATAATATGCTACGTATAAAGAGAGAGCGAGAGAGAGAGAGAGAGAGAGAGAGAGAGAGAGAGAGGAGAAGAGAGAGAGAGAGAGAGAGATATGTTGTATGTATGTATGTATACATACATACATACATACATATATATATATATATATATATATATATATATATATATAATATATATATATATATATATATATATATAATATATATATATATATATATATATATATATATATATATATATATAATGGACATAATAACGTTGTTATGAAAAAGTACTAAGAGCTAATGTTCATACACAGTCCTAAATAAGACATACACTGCCTCTATGCGCTATATAATGAAGTTATAAATAGTGCTCTAACTGCTGTCAAGAAGAAGATATAATCTCATCTATACACTGTTTAATGAAGCCTCTATTTTCTCTGATCACAAGAAGGTTCCGGTCACTGATAACAAGGTCTCAAGTATTGTTGTAGGAGACAGCATGAAAATAGAAGGATTGTTTAAGATGGGACTGCATGGAACTATAGCCTAGCTGCTTTGCTAGGCTGCAAGCCATAGCAAGCAGCTAAGGTTGATATCAACAGAAGCAAATTGTTGCAGCATGATGAAGCAACAAGAAGGCAGTGGCAGCAGCTTGGTGAGCAGCACTATGAGATCATGTGCATGGGTAGTACAATGATACATTAGCAGGGGCAACAACATGATGATGATGCACATTAGTTTGAGCAACATTATGATGGATAAAATCATGGACATGGGCAACATGATGATAATCATGATTAGTGCAGCATGGCACAGTATGCAGTGGTGCAACTAGAGGACCAGATGCAGCATGATGATAGGTATCAGTTGAAGCAGAATGTCTTCAACTGATCTCATCGTTATAGGAGATGATCTATGCTCAGATCTAGACAAGTCAAAGTGTTGACTTCTGTTGTAAATGTATTATCTCTCTCTCTCTCTCTCTCTCTCTCTCTCTCTCTCTTTCTCTGCTGAACTTTGAAGATAAAAGAAGATTTGATCAAAGGGTTTACCCACACGTTGTGGGGTTTGTCCTTGGCTCGTACCACATCTTGTGTCCTCTTGTCTTGGCATGTCTTCTACGATTTATATTTATGTTCTATCTGCAGTTTAACTTAATGCTGATGTGATTGTTAACCATGAAAATTTAAATAAATTTCCCTAGCATAGAACATACCTAAAATTAACATGGAATCAGAGCTAAGGTGAAGACAATGCCCAAGCAAGAGTGAAAGAGAAATCACCAAAGACAGTTGGGACAAGACAGAAGGATCAATGGGTTCCTCATAATTCACCTAGAGTGAAGTCGAAGTAGTGTTATCAAAATGACGCAACGGCCCTTATACGAAGGAGTGTCTGAATGGCAGAGATGCAGGTCATCAAAGACATGGCAGACCCTTCAAGAAAGCAAGGAATCCCAGGAATGGAAGTTGAAGTTTTTAAGGTGGCATTGGTCGATGGAAAGGTACGTGTTTGAAAATAGAATTTTCAAAGATGCTTTTGAGTTCAGGGTTGTATTAAGTTACAGGAAGTCCACTGGGGACCATGTCCATTGACACATAGCACCGGAGGTCTAAAGGAGCATGAAGGTACATGTCTGAGATGTACCGAAGGAAAATATTATAAGGGGACCATCCCCCTCATGCCACAGGTCCACAGGTTTGGAACAACCCGAGGAGTTTGATTCATGACCGGGAATCTCATGCATGCAGAGCCCTCTATGGCTGGAAGCAAGACACCCCGAGCATAGTATGAGAGGATCAACAGTTGTCTGATGAAGCTGAGATTCACTAGGATTAAAATCAATCCAAACCATCCGAAGGTTGTGGATGACAGACCTCTCATATCGACACCTATGTATGATAGGTGCGGACCCTCTCATTTGTAGAAGACAAAGGGAGTTGAATTCTGAATGTGGAAAGATAAATTTCTAGCCTGTGACTACCTCGAGGATCTTAACTTTCAGAAGTTATATGGTAGTGATGTCAGACCAGATATGGGAAAAGCCTCTGAGTTTCAAAAACTCATTCGCGTTGATGTTCTTGGTGAACCTCCGTCTAAACATATGTTTTGCAGTTAGCATTGTGAGCTCATATTTGGTTGAGCCTCACTGGATTAGTGCCAAGAATATTCTAAGATGTCTTCAGGGCACAATATCTCGTGGATTGAGATACACTGCCGAAAATATGAAACTGCATGATTATTCGAATGTTGATTGGGTAAGCAGTGTGAAGGATCACTGGAGCACTTCTTAGTGTTGTTTCTCTTTGGATTTTGCTTCGATATCATGGATGAGCAGGAAGCATAAGTGGGTTGTTATAAACACTACCGAGACCAAATACATATCTAGGAGTATGATCTCGTATGAAGCTACTTGGTTGGGGAAGCTCTTCAGTGAGCTGTTTGAACACATACCACTGTGATTCTCTGTAAGAACCAGAGGTGGGATTTGACTATTGAGGAATCCTGTATTCATCGATTGCTCCAGTAGATAGACATCATTTGGGATATGGTAAGTCGATGAGCAAGGAGGCTCCATTGCATTAAGATGATGTACAGGTTGATACACCTTGTCAAAGCCCCAAGGAAAGATCTAATCTGTGATTTTCCCAAACGACTTGGAGTCGTCAAGAAACCCTTGTACAAGGGTCTTGCGTGTTGCATACATTGAGCTCTGGGAGCTCTGAGGGCTTGCGGTTCTTACTGGAGCAACATAAGACCATAGTGTGACTCACCCTCCCCTGGTGGTGTGCACTGGAACAAGATGATTCGCTCTCTTATGGGACAAGATGGTTCGCTCTCTTGTGGAACATGATGATTCGCTCTCCTGTGTGGCAGGATGATTAGTTCTCCTGTGAGGCCTGGATTGATGTGTTCTCCATGGCGATTGTAGCAGGATTGATGTGCTCTCCTGCGAGGCTTGAATTGATGTGTTCTCGATGGCGATTGTAGCAGGATTGATGTGTTCTCCTGTGAGGCCTAGATTGATGTGTTCTCCTGTAAGGCCTGGATTGATGGGTTCTCCATGGCGATTGTAGCAGGATTTATGTGTTCTCCTGTGAGGCCTGGATTGATGCATTCTCCATGGCAAATATAGCAGGATTGATGTGTTCTCCTGTGAGGACAAGATTGATTAGTTCTCCTGTCTACCCATGCAGTCTCGAAATCATGGGAAGTACCTCTCATTTGATCAATGAGTAGGGAAATGAAGTTAGGGACCATAGTAGTATCGATGGACACATCATTGTATTAATGTACTCCCTACGCTAGGATGACCTCCATTGATCTGGGATCGATGATACTAGTCTGGGACCAGTGGTACGAGTGGTACCTACTATGAAGCTGACTTCGGGTCGGTTGAGACTGGTCTGGGACTAGTGGTACACACTTTGAGACTGACTTCGGGTCAGTGGAGAATGGCATGAGACATTCTTGATCAATTCTTCTTCTTCATAGTTCAGCTGAGTTAAGTAGAGCAGAGCAATGCCAGCAGAGTTGAGTAGAGCTGAGCAGAGCTAGCAAAGCCAACAAAGCTGAGTAAAGTAGAGCTGAGCAAAGCTGAGCAGAGCAGAGCCAGTAAAGCTAAGTAGAGCAGAGCAGAGCCAGCAAAGCTGAGTAGAGCTTAGCTGAGTAGAGCAGAGCCAGCAAAGCTGAGCAAAGCCAACAGAGCTGAGCAGAGCAGAGCAAAGCGAGAAAAGTTGAGCAGAGCTAGCAGAGCCAGCAGAGCTGAGCAGAGCCAACAAAGCTGAGCAGAGCCAACAAAGCTGAGCAGAGCTGGGTAGAGTAGTGCAGGGCAGTGATGGCAAAGGCAATACAATCGGACATATGGATCAGTAGATGGAGTTCTCCCTAGTTGATAGAGAGTGTTAAATTGGAAAATAGGGCCAAACTCCATGTAGGTCAGTTTATTTATGGCAGCTGATATTTTTATTGGATCCCTATCGTCAAGAGGTGTAGGATTGATCCAAAAATCATCCGATTTCGATAAGCATTTATGGAGATATGAATTTATTTCGATTATGTAATTATTATCAAGCTAACCGGCTCTTACGTAGGCTCAAGAAGCCCAAACGTCATGTCTATTCATCACCTACGTTTTAGTATAAATTGAAGAGGACTTGAGGCCATTTGGACATACACATTCTTCAAGTGTTCTCCTCTCCACGTCTTGGGTTTTTGGAGAAGGAGAGACACTAATGAAGGATGCCCTAAGATGATGCCCTAATGTACACGCTGAAAATGGGGACACTTAGCCACAGATCTAGGAATACATTTACACACTGGCAAACAATGAGGATGTATGCTGGTTAAACACAGTCAAGGCATGGACCACACACGTTGGATGATACGCAGTTCACACGATGTGATATGGTTCATATATGCAGTTCATAAAAGATGTGATACGGTGGACATATTACGCTATTTAGATACGCTGGACGATTCATATACGCAGTTCACGCTGGATGTGATATGTTGTTTAGACCATGATACATACAGGCTATACAATGCATTACACACTGCCATACGCTGAGACCTTATATGCTGGAAACCCTATGCTCTACACGCAGTCATGGCACATATATATAACACGCACAACAATGAAACAATTAAGTTACACGCTATCATAAAAGGGAATCATAATCAAGGTAGCAAGGTAGCAGTAAACGTTGGTCACTAGGCAGTAATGTAAACGTTGGTCACTGGGCTGTAACGTAAACACTGGACGTTGGGTAGTAATATTCATGATGGTCCAAAATGCATATAATATATGCAGCAATGAAAAGAATGCACAACTACATGAATTTGTTCGTCAATAACACAATAATACGATGTGTGTGTCTATATATATTTATATATATATATTATATATATATATTATATATATATATAGATAGATAGATACGCAGGTCCAGAATGACATAGTAACGCTGTTATGAAAAAGTACTAAGAGCTATTGTTCATACACGGTCCTAAATAAGACATCGCTGCCTCTATACGCTATATAATGAAGTATAAATAGAGCTCTAACTGTTGTCAAGAAGAAGATATAATCTCATCTATACATTATTTGATGAAGCCTCTATCTGCCCTGATCAGAAGAAGGTTCCGGTCACTGATAACAAGGTCTCAAGTATTGTTGTAGGGGACAACATGAAAATAGAGTGATTGTTTAAGATGGGACTGCATGGAACTATAGCCTAACTGCTTTGCTAGGTTGCAAGACATAGCAAGCAGCTAAGGTTGATATCAATAGAAGCAAATTGTTGCAGCATGATGAAGCAACGAGAAGGCAGTGGCAGCAGCATGGTGAGCAACATTATGAGATCATGTGCATGGGCAGTACAATGATACAATAGTAGGGGCAACAACATGATGATGATGCACATTAGTTTGAGTAACATTATGACGGAGAAGATCATGGACATGGGCAGCATGATGATAATCATGATTAGTGCTGCATGGTGCAGTATGTAGTGGTGCAACTAGAGGACCAGATGCAGCGCAATGATAGGTATCAATTGAAGCAGAATGTCTTCAACTGATCTCATTGTTATAGGAGATGATCTATGCTCATATCTAGACAAGTCAAAGTGTTGACTTCTGTTGTAAATGTACTATCTCTCTCTCTCTCTCTCTCTCTCTCTCTCTCTGCTAAACTTTGAAGATAAAAGAAGATTTGATCAAAGGGTTTCCCCACACATTGTGGGGTTTGTCCCTGGCTCGCACCACATCTTGTGTCCTCTTGTCTTGGCATGTCTTCTGCGATTTATATTTATGTTCTATCTACAGTTTAACTTAATGTTGATGTGATTGCTAACCATGAAAATTTAAATAAATTTCTCTAGCATAGAACGTACCTAAAATTAACATCCTCCCTATGAGGATTTTTACACTCGTGTACATTAGACATATGTTGAACATGCTTGAGGTTCATTTTGTTTCTAGAAAACAAAAAGCTCAATTTAAATTGAAAGTGCAGTTTGGTCCATTCATAGTCAACACTAGAGCTACAAAAAAAGAAGTCAATGACTTATTGAGCTAGATGAAGTTTAAGTTGAGTTTTAGTTGGTCATATGATCCATTAGGAGTAATCTCATCAATGAGAATTGCTCAAAAATCTACACCATATAAGCATGTGGCAAAACCTAAATTTGAGCAATATGTCAACAAGGAATAATGGATAGAGAATACATTGTAGGAGATTGAGGAGCGAGTTTCCAGTCAAACAACATTGGAAACTCCAAGGATGACAAAAAAAGAGCTAAAAAGACCCACTAGGCCAACTTTTGAAAAATGCATATAAGTCGATGAGGAATATAGGAAAGTAACAAAACTTTTTATCCCAGATGATAAAAGATGGGATAAGTTACTTGAACTCATCAAGTAAAAATAGAATGAAAGGAATTCATTGACCAGTTACAGGAAAAGAAGGAGCAGAAAGCAGAAAATTTAGTTAAAGGCAACAATCATCAAACAACACCCTTAAATATGTGTCGATTATTCAAATCAATTTAAAATAACTACTTTCGAGTTCTATTTTTGTAAATCGAAAACAATTTAAGATATTATCTCATTTTGAAATAAAATTTAGTTTAGATCTAAGATATTTTTGGAATTATATTCTATAAGTATTTGGTAATTCGAAGAAGTCAGAGTTGAACCCTTGTAATGAAACAATGACATGCTTGTGATGTTCAAAGCTATTTCTGAAGATATTTGAAGGATTCTGGGTTCATTATGAACAACTTGTGTATCTATGTGAGTTTTCCTTGTTATCAATTATGTTTTTTGGTATTTATTTATGCGCATGTTCAAGGTAACATAGAAGTTTGGGCAAGGCCAGATTGAATATCAATCTCCATGAAAGCCCCTGCAAAGTTATAATTATTAAAAAAGATTAATTAACTGAACAATTTGTCTTGGTTAATTCCTCTAAATCTTTTAATTGTTGCCTTCTGTCGTCTCTTGAATGTATATTGTTTGGTTGTAGAAAACTTCTACACGCATCTATTGTATACGATAAATTAAATGTTCAATATGAATGTTTAACAATTATATACCTTCTTAATTTCTGCTTTTCAAATCAATTCAAAGATTAATTTTGTTAGGAATGAAAAATCAACTCTTTAGTTTTCTCATAAATACTTAGGAATTACATCTATTTAACGATTTAATGCACTGGTTATCCATTTAAATCAAAACCTCACGCTTTGGCATAGTTCCCCAACCTAGAATTTTCTACAAAGATACAACAAATCCTTTCACTTATGATGCATACAAACAAGAATACATAGAAGACGACGACTTTAACGAGGTGTTTCAGCTGTTATGAGGCCAATTTAATGTAAAAAAGGGTTACAGTAAGGATGATTATTGTCCTCAAGATGGTTGCTCGATGAGCTAGATAAGCTCCATATTTTTCAAGTTGTGCATTAAAGAGGCTAACACCTCCAAAGTTGCTAGGAATTGTGGTATTTAAAAGACCATTTCCGACATCAAAGATTTGTGTATTGACCTAGAATGCTAAAAGATGTTACACAATTTCTTAGAGGTTAAATATTTTGTTGTACCAACAACCTATTAACAAGCCAAATTGTTCTGCTAACAGTAAGGGGATCTCCTTAGTGCAAAGTCCCAAATAGACCTTACATTGTTTGGGATAGGAGTCCCATTCAAAATGTTGGCCTGAATACCACCATGTTATTTTGAAAATTGTTTTGGACAAAAATGAGCAAGGCATGAGAAAACCAATATAACTTCTGACAAAAACACACGTTAGAAAAGATTTATGAAATACTATACAAGTAAGATGCAAAAGACATAATGACGACTAAAGAAAGTAACATGAATCTTTAAAGGAAGAATGTAAACACAGATGAAAGAAATAACTTGTTTATCACTATTGAATTGGTTCTCAATAGACAACAGCAATGAAAGCATAAACAACATACAATTTCAAGTAATATGTGTGTTTAAATCAACAAAAGAGTTCTTTAAGTTAACATATGGAAAGAAAAATCACATACCATTGAATCATCATGAGATAAGTCGCACAACATTCAGCAATACATGGATGAAATTGTCGCCTTGGCTCAATAATCTTCTCAATATTATGTTGAAATGTCTAATGCACCATCACATGAAGCATCTATGAAATCTAATATTGGGAGTACTAAGTTATAACTCGATTAATTCTCAAAAGTATGTATAAGAATTCCTAAACAAGGTGCTCAAATGGAGTCCAAAACTAAATTCCCTTCTAATTAGCCATGAGGGAATCTTTATACAAAATTAGGTGAGTCCTAACCTTACATGACCTTTCAACTTCACTCATGACTCTCCACCTTCTACATGAATTTTCATTTCTAATTGAATTTTATTTCTAAATTTTATTCTAACTTTAATATAAAAATAGCTTTATTTACAAATTAAAAGGAATTTCAAAAAGACAAGGCTCCTTCATGGAACTAAATTCATGATAGCCATATTAGGGGCCTCAACATGCAGATCTTGTGTCAATTATGTGCACTAAGATTTGTATTTAAAAGCGATGGATTTGACCTTTTTTTATAATTCTCTTTCAAAACTGATATGGCATTCTATCGGATCCAACAATAGAATCCTCATGTCTAATTGCATCTGATCCGACAACATGATGAGTTTAGTGTACAATTTTGTTGGTCCTATAATATCTTAAGCAATTGTGTCTTTTGTAGGTTCTAAGTCATTTTGAACAGTCACTTGCTTCATTTCATCTAACCTCCCCTGGATCTCCAACTAAATTTCTTATTCATATATTATTACTCCTACTACACCAATGGAAGGTATTTTGTGTTCCTTAATGAAGGCCTCAAATTCATTGTTCCATGTTTGATACACATTTAATGTTCTTGTCATATCTCTAGTACTGACATTTTGATTTTTTTTTGTCCCTGTTATTTCTTATTCTATCTTTCCTTTGAAATATTGTTGGGGAATCCATATATTCTTTGCTCCATTCAAATATGTAATCTACAGCTCAGAAGACCCACTTTGTTATTGCTCCTCTTCCTTTTAATTCCCCTATGTTTATGATAGTGGAGATATTGCTTTATGAAGGATGATTATTCCTTCATAAACTCACTTGATAACTTGTTCTACTACGTTTATGTCCCCTAAGATTGTTGCCCTGAAATCTTCTTTACGGATATTATATTTGACATGTTGAATTTTGCAGCTATGGTTAGTCTTCATAACATACAATTTGTACATGTAATGATAAAATAAAAATAATATTTGTGATGAAATAAAAATCATTATTTGAACCATGTTCTTCGTGGCCTTACCAAAAGCAGAAATTTGAATTTTCAAATTTAGAATCTAGACACCACAAGATGTCAAGTTGGCCTCCCATGTGTTCAAGTCAGCTCAATGCATTATAACACCCATTCGACCTCATTGATGACTATATAAAGGAGGCACACGTCCTCCTTCTCAAGCACTTCACATCGATGATCTCAAGTATCATATCTTTGCAATCTACGAAGACAATGAGGCTAAGATTACGGAGAAGAAAACTAGCTCTAGATTTATGGAAAAGAATGTTCTGTGAGAAGATTTGAGTTTTGTGATGGTTCTATCCTTGTTAATGATCTGAGTTTTGTGAGAAGATTTGAGTTCTATGATGGTTCTATCCTGTTGATGATCTGATTTTTGTGAGAAGATTTGAGTTATGTAGTGGTTCTATCTTTGTTTTGAGATGATTCTGTGAAAGGACCTAAGTTTTGTGATGATCATGCCTCTAATGATGATACGAGCCTCTTCTTTGATGATGATACATGCTTATTCTATGATGTTGATCCGAGCCCACTCTATGATGCTGATCTGAGTTTCTTTATGGTGAACAAGCCAAATTTGTTTATGATGGATCAGATTGAGCCCTTGTGAAGAAGGACATGTCATCTAACCCTAACGAACTCTAGTGAAGCTACTCAAGATGAATGTTGGTGGACAAGTGAATGGTTAGACTTGACATGATCTTCTTAGTAGTATTGTAAAGGAATATTGTTGAGTAGTGGATCAAAGGCTTTATAAGGCATGTTCTTCATGACCTTATCAAAAGCAGAAATTTGTATTTTCAAATTTGGAATATAGACACCGCAAGATGTCAAGTCGGCCTTTCATGTGATCAAGTTGGCTCAGCCCATTATGGCACCCATTCAACCTCATTTATGACTATATAAAGGAGACACTCATCCTCCTTCTCAAGCACTTCGCATCCATGATCTCAAGTATCATATCTCTGCAATCTACAAAGATAAGGAGGTCGAGATTAAGGAGAAGAAAGCTAGCTTGAGATTCCTGAGAAATAATTTTTTGTGAGAATATTTGAGTTTTGTGATGCCTCTATCCTTGTTGATGATCTGAGTTATGTGAGAATATCTAAATTATGTAATGGTTCTATCTATGTTCTGAGATGATCTGATTTTTGTGAGAGGATCCAAGTTTTGTGATGGTCATGTCTCTGGTGATGAAATGATCATATTCTCCAATGATGATACGAGCCTACTTTATGATGATGATTCAAGTTTCTTTGTGGTGAACAAACTGAGTTTTTATATGATGGATCAAATCGAGCCATTGTGAAGAAGAACCTATGATCTAGCCCTAATGAAGTCTAGTGAAGTTGATCAAGATGAATGTTGGTGGACAAGTGAAGCAGTTAGACTTGACATCTTGTTGGTGGTCTTGTAAATACATTCTTTTCAGTAGTGGACCTAGGCTTTGACTTTGATGTATCTCTTATTGAATTGAATTTTTATCTAAGAAGAAGGTTGTTGGATTTTTCCCCTGAGAGGGTTTTCCCAAGGTAAAAATCTTGTGTCTCTCTTGTGCGTTGTGATCTCTGCTACTTCATTATTCTTATGGTTGAATTTCTAAAGGTGTAATTGCTTGATGATACATTGAAGTGCTAAATAATCATTTACATCATTAGAAGTAATTATCAAGTTTCAAAAATAGGTACTAGTATATTTTGCACTTGAAAAATAAACATGACAAAGTGTGGTTCTTCTTAGGAAACCTGCCATTCTCCTTTTGGGCCCTTAACAAATTTTATTTTAACTCTCTTAGTTCATCTACGAAACATTCTACATTTTTTGTAGTGGTGGAAAATAATGAAAATCCTGCAGAAGTTATGGCAACTAGATTGACCATAGTGTCGATCACTAGGTCCTTCTCTGTGGCAACTAATATGGGCTTCTTCATATCTCTCACTAAGTACTTTCACCTATCCTAACATATCTTGTTTTTTAATTGATTGACTATGTTGGCATTATGGCTAATGTGTTAACCTTGATGTCAACCTAGATGTTTGACTTCGATGTTGGATTTGGACACCTAGATTCTAATGCTATGTTTAAGTTTATGATTGATGTGTCAACTTGTGCAGTTGTAGTGCGGCAAGAGGCTTGAGTTTGAATGAGGCCTACAATGGTTTTCTAGGGTGACAAAAGACTCCAAAAGCTTGCACAAGTGTTGCAGCAAACGAGGAAGTATGGCTCAAAGTTATGGACTGAGAACAAAAGAATTTTCCTTAAATTAAACCACAATTGCTGGGAAAGAGACCTCAACAGTGTGGTTATAGGCTTCCAACCATTGGGAAGACCATATTAACAATGTTAGTTGTGAAATATATTTATCGTCCCTATGGTTGTGCACGTAGGTGATGAAGATAAAAAACCACGAGTGAAACCAAGGTTTTGCTGATGGAATTTGTGCATGCGGGGTTGGATTGATATGGTCGAAATTACCAACATCAAATACATTCATGTTTTCCTGTAGTATTGTGAGATCAAAATGTTATAAAAGGGAAGAAAATGGACACAATTGTGTACTGAATTCAATGAGTTCTTTTGGTGACATGTCTTGAACATGAGTGCTTGGGGGCTCATGGAGGAGACTTAGATATCATAGATATAAGAGTATGGAGTTGATACAAGACGGAATGATGATATATCTTTTTGTTTATTGAATACTTTGCTTGTTGATTGTAGGGATCAATATATTGTTTAATGGCAGGGCCTTATGAACATGTTATTGAAGCTTCGATATAGAGTTTTATGAATTTATGTCTTTTTTGCATGAGTTAATTATTTTTTGAACTACAGTGGCAGAGTATTTCTATTGTGCGATGTGAAGGGGTTTCAAATTGTATAAATCACTTACCTATCTTAATCTTGATTCAAAGAGAACAATAAAGTGTTGATTACCTTATTTGCAGAGATATAATTGTATCCAGAGAATGTCTTGATACTATGACAATGGATATGTAGCTCAAATGACTTGTATTTTTTGTTTATTTGCAAAATTGTTGAAGGTTGTGATGTATATGCAAAGGTTCTGGTAGAAGATCGATGAGATTTCCCTTGAAAGAGTATGCAAATATAGATGACAAAGAGTGTTTAGGGATTAGTGTGTTGATCAATTCATTAAAATTTGTTTAAGCAGAGATAATCCTCTTGTGTGTTAGAATGTAGGGATGATTTCTTGGCTAAATAGATAGAGGATTATGGTGGTGTCTTATATTGATATTGCAGTCTAGTGATTGGATCTTCCTGTGTTTAACCTTGCGGAGATTAGAATGTAATGTTGCTCCTTGATGTGTTTTTAAAGGATACACAAAGGGTCTTGATTACTTGATTTATCATTGTATGTAGAGCAATGACTTGAATATGTATGCAAAGGTTATTGTTTTTGCAAGGATATATGATTCAGTGAATGGTGATTGAATGATGCCTATAAGGCCTCTATGGTAGAGATTGTACGTGATTTGAATGGTTGAATGTAGTAGAGGTTGCTTGGCTCTTTAGAGGTTGTATAGAGTTTGTGACTTTATTATTGACACTTTTCCTAGCTAACATAACATTTGTGACATAGGAATGATGACATTGAGACTTTCTATTGACATTGATCTATATGTTGGATCTAAACTTGTGTGTTTAATGATAACAACTTGAATGATGCTTTGTTCTTTATCTAGAGATGCATTGTTGGTTATTTCTCAAAAATCAATGACTCAAATGATGTATGTAGTGATCAATGAATGAAGAGATTATTCCTTGGTTAGGGTTTTGCACGAATGAAGGAGTTTATCTAATACATGGTCTAGATGGCAAAGACAAAGAAATTGTAGATGGATAATGTTTGTAGATATACTCATAGTGATTAAGGTTTTCTTGGATCTCACAGTGAATGGATATTAGATGTTCATGAATATCATAAGTATGGCAAATACTTACAGGGATGCTTGTGCTATAAATCTGCTTATCTTGATTGATCTTTTATTGGAGGGTTTGTAGTGAAAGAGGTTTGCCTTTGTGTACATTGCTCAATATGTGAGTCTAGTTTTGGGATATGCATTGTTAATAGATGAAAGAAGTATTTTAATGACTTAGGTCGAGATATATGACTGTCAACTTGCATTCGGTGATAGAAGTGTTATCACTCGTTGGGATAGAGATCATTTATGAACTAATATATATGATGTTGTGTGTTCTTTTCTCATATTGATAGAGACCTTATGTTTCATGATGGTGTTGTGATCCATTATAGGAATTTGTTGAGCTTGTGGTTAGTGGTATTATGCAAGGGCTTGACAGTGATGTTACATATTGAGATGTGGATAATGCTTTGATGAACATAAGATTTATTTTACAGTGTTAGAGTTCGACTTAGCATTTGGTTGTGAGGATTTGACTAGATTGGTTGACTTGGTACTTGACAACATTTGATCTGGTATGGCTTGATGTAACACCCTACTCCCACATTTACCCAAGCTAGCTAACCTACCAAGGTAAACGTGTGATGAAGAGTTACTATGATATGATTAAACTCCCCAAGTACATTTAAGGAAGTGGAATCGAAAAACAAAAACCAAATTGAGCTTCCTCAAGAGCTACATGACTCCTAGAGGCTAACCAACCACTCCAGGTGCCCAACCCTTGAGTTAAATTGCTTTTTAATTGAACTAAACCCAAAGTCACTCCCATGACAAGCCCTCCATGTGACTGTAACCCTCTAGTTTCTTTCACAAAAAGGACTCCATGCAACTGTAGACTTTTTCACCCAGTTCTATGCCAGGGATTGTGGGATTCAAGCCACTTTTTCAGGCTAGTCTCTAGACCACTACCTAGAACTTCATAAAACTCTCAAGAATGATAAACTACACAGGCACAAAGCCTTTCACGCAAAAATTAGACAATAACTCGACCTAACCAGGCCTATTCATGACATACATTCCATCAAACACACCATGAACATGAAATCTACAAGTCATAAATACACATATGAACATAGGGGTCTCATACTTATCTAAGAATCATCAAGCAGGTATGGTGCCTTCTCACCATAGCTACAATATCATCTATTAGGTCATTCATTCATTAACATTTCATTTACTAATCAAAACATGATGAGAGTCATAAGTCAAGTCCTTCATAAAACTGTTCTTATAACCAGCATATAACCATAAGAATAACAATGATAGAATAACCATCAAAGCCACATAATGAAAAATACATTTACTTGTGAAATAGAAGGGAAAAGAGCACCTATTAACATATGAAAAATCCAACCAAATCAAGGAATTCCATGTAACACCCGACCATAGATTGGGTTGAACCAAATCTTTCTTTCAACCAATCACCCCTATGCCATATTCCAAGCATGAATGTGGGGCTCACAACAAAATCGACTAGGGATTTCTTTGGCTTTACTAAAATTTTTCCATATAACAGTTAAATATTCCTAGGCCCAACAATAAACATACACTACCAGGCTTTATTGCAATCTCACCATTACTGGTCTAGAGATCACTAGGCCCTAAATAAGCATGGATGCCTCTAGATCTCTCGACCCAAACCATGAGGAATTTGTATGTCTCCAACCTCATGCTTTGCCATATATCTCGCCATCTACCAGTTAAGGATTCCTAGGCCCAACGAGGGTATACACAACCAGCCTTCACTGCAATCCCACCTTTACCGGTCTAGGGATTCCTAGGCCTTGTGATTTTTCCTGAGACCATCTCACTCAGTTTCGAAACCATTCGACAATCTAGCTCAATAAAGTAAAAGAACCCCATCACATCATGGATATCACAAAATGGCAAGGAAAGGCTGAAAACCACTATCACACCTGACAAATCCATGTCAATTATAACAAGAGAACCAAATACACACATGCATATACCATGCATGCTAAAACTAGTGAGGAAATCATACATGCAACTCGATACCTGCAAGTAATCTCGTTGTAGCCGCTTGATCCAACTTTTCCTTTCTTGATCTTTTCTTCCCTTTCCTTTCTTGTCCTCCCTTTATCCAATGCTAGAGTGTTCCAATAATTCTCTAAGTGTGCAAGAGTATGAGAGAGAGAGAGAGAGCTCCAAAATTGAACTAACAAAAAGTTGTGAACTGATCCTCAAAAGCCTTTTTATTAATGACGCCTCTATTTTCTTCAATTTCCATTATTTTCCTTCAATTTCCTCCTCACGTGCAAATTGTGACCTTTCACCTTCCTTTCTCATAATTTCCTTTATTTTCATAAATGAAATGTCAATTAATGCCTCTTTGCCTTTTTAATGCCTTTCCCATTGCCTTTTCTAATTTTCCCTTAGCCATAGTAAACCAAATGAACACCCACTAGGATGTTGTGCCCAAAATTCAACTTGGAATACATGTCCCATGACCTTGGTCTCATTTTTCCTTTATTAACTTTATTACATGAACTTTTAACCTGACGTTGTTACAGACCCATCCCCCTTAGGGGAACACTGTCCTTGGTGTTTAATGACACCTACAAACCAACAAGACAGTGAAAACAAAGCATACTACCCATGGAGCTTTATAACATAGCTTGTTGCAGTATTTACAATGAACAACCTGCTGAAAGAAACACCAACATGAAAAAACATAACAACATGACATTCATACCTCTTATTAGAGCTTTATAACACGACTCATGTTGGTATTTAAATCCATATACATATATACATATACCAAAAATTATTTGTCTCAACCGACAAACAAGGAAGGATACATAGCTTGCATCTGATCAGTGATCTCCTATGTAGCTTCATCAAGCCTAAAATGCTTTCGCTGGACTTTAACATACTCGATTAGTTGGTTCCGGAGAATGAGCATATTTTTCTACAAAATGCACTGAGGTTTTGGCTGGAATTCTCATTCTGGCTCCACCTCTAATATAGGCCAATAAATAACATGGTCAACATCCTTTACATATCTCTTAAGCAATGAAACATGGAAAACATCATGGAATTTCACTATTGGAGGCAGTGGAAGTTTGTAGGCCACTGGTCCAATCCTCTCAAGGATCTCGAAAGGACTACAATATTGAGGTGCTAGCTTCGCACATGACCCGATCCTCAAGGATCTATTCTTGGGCTTAATGCACAAATACATTTGTTCCCCAACCTGAAATTCCTTAAACACCCTGTGCTGATATGCATAAATTTTTGTCTGTCCTGTGTTGCCTTTAGATTCTTCTTAATAACTTGCATTTCCTGTTCCATGTCTTCCAACATGTCTTTCCCTATCAATACCCTATTCACTGGATCATTGCAACTAATAGGATTATTACAAATTTTCTCATACAATTCCTCAAACAGACTCATCCTCAGTGACCACTAATAACCATTATTGTAAGCAAACTCAACCAGTCGAAGATACTCTTCCCACTTTCGCTGTTGATGCATAACATACATTATCAACATGTCCTCCATAATCTTGTTGACCCTCTCTGTCTACCCATCTGTCTATGGATGGTAATTTGTATTGAAGGCCAACTCTGTACCCAAACCTGCAAATAATTATTTCCAAAATTTGGAGGTGAAATTGGCATCCCTATCTAATACAATCACTATATATTTGATGAAAACTGTGTTGTCTCACTAGATGAATAAGTAGAATTCATTGGAATGAAATGTGCTATCTTTGTCAACATGCCCACCACAACCATAATAGAATTATGTTGTCTAGATGTCCTTGACAAACCTATAATAAATCCATAGAAATGACCTCCCATTTCCACTATAGAATTGGAATCGGCTGTAGTAAATCACCTAGATGCTTACACTCTGCTTTTACCTATTAACAATCCAAACATCTAGCCACAAACTCTGCCACTTCCTTCTTCAAATTCAGCCAATAGTAAAACTTCTTCATCATTGTCAATGTCTTTTGATATCGCAAATGATCTGAATATGGCTTAGCATGAAATTCCCTTAAGATAAGCTTCTTGAGCTCACTGTTTTCTGACACATTAATCATGTCCCAAACCTGATCAAACCATTTGCCTTGAGATGATAGTCCACATCCTATTCACCCTTACACTGTTGCTATAACATGTTCCTAAGCTCCTTATACCTGTCATCCTATTGTCCTGCATGTAAGATCTAATCCTGTAAATATGTCCCATAAGAACTCATAACTGCTATATGATTCACCTACACTTTTCTGCTAAGAGCATTTGCAACCTAGTTTTCCTTCCCTTTAATGTACCTGATCTTGAAGTCAAACTCATTGATCATGTCCAACCATCTAGCTTGCTTGGCATTCAGATTTGGTTGGTCAAACAAGTATCTCAATCCACTGTGATAGCTCACCAAGATGAACTGCCTACCAAGAAGATAATGTCTCCACATCTTCAATGCATGGATGATCATTTCCAACTCAAGATCATGTGCCATCTAGTTATGCTCATTCTCATTTGGTTTCCTTGATTCATAACATACCACATGTCCCTCCTGCATCAAGACTCTACCAAGTCTTGTTTTACAAGAATTTGTGCACACCACAAACACTTTATCTGAACCTGCAATCTTTAGAATTGGAGCATTTTTCAACAACCATTTCAACTGCTCAAAACTTGTAGCACATTACTCTGTCCATTCAAATTTCCTTCCTTTTCGTTGTAATGACGTGATAGGATATCCAATTCACGAGAATTTTCTAACGAACTCTTGTAGTAACCTGATAACCCCCTAAATGACCTTACCTCATCCACATTCTCAGGAGCTGCCCATTCCATGATAACCCTTATCTTTTCCAGATCCACTATTATGCCTTCCTTGGAAACAACACATCCTAAGTAATGTACCTCTGTCTGAAAGAAACTACATCTATTAAGCTTAACATACAACTGATGTTCCCTAAGAAATCTCAACACTGCTAATAAGTGTTCAACATGTTCTTCCTCATTCTTAGAATATATCAAGATGTCATGAATGAATAATATCACAAACTTGTCCAAATAAGGATGCAACACATTATTCATCAAGCACGTAAAAGTAGCTGGAGCATTAGTCAAACCAAAAGGAACTATAGAAAACTTATAATGCACATACCTAGTCCGGAAAGTTATCTTGTAAATGTCCTCTTCTTTGATGTGTACCTGATGGTATCATGATCTCAAATGAATCTTCGAGAACACTATTACTCCCTTCAAATGATCAAACAAGTCATAAATCCTTGGCAAGAGATACATGTTCTTGATGGTTACCTTGTTCAACTACCTATAATCAATGCATAACCTGGGAGTACCATCCTTCTTCTTCATAAACAACGCTGGTGAACCCTAAGGCGATACACTTGGCCTAATGAATCCCTTGTCAAGCATTTCCTTCAGATGCAACTTCAATTCCACTAAATCTGGAGTTCTCATCCTATAAGGTGCCTTTGATGCTAGTGCTTCCCCTGGTACCAACTCAGTAGAAAATTCCACTTCCCTATGAGACTGCAAATTTGAAATCTTTGTAGGAAATACATCCTGAAGTTGTTTTAAACACAGGTACTTATTCAAGACCTCTGCATCCTCAACTTTCTTAACTTTATCACTAGAAATA
The DNA here is from genome assembly GCA_000404065.3 of Pinus taeda. NCBI lineage: Eukaryota > Viridiplantae > Streptophyta > Pinopsida > Pinales > Pinaceae > Pinus > Pinus taeda. The sequence continues at coordinate 237,554 of APFE030327317.1, read as the reverse complement.
TGCATTGTAAATAACACACACCCTTTCCTACGGCTGCGATTTACTTGCATAGGCATCATCATTCTAACTTATGTAGCCTTCTTCTTCCCCGGCAAGATTATTTGTTCCCCATTGTCATCCAACACTCAATAGCCTTGTCATAACAATCTACTTTGGTCCTATGAAGGTACAATGAATCCATACCCAAAAGCATATTATATGATCCCAAGGGAATTACATTCAAGTACGTTGATATAGGCACACCGTTCAACTCAAATGCACAAGCTCTTACCCAATGATGAACTCTTTTCTTTGTATCTGTAGCCAACTTCACTAACCTAGATTTTGCATGCACTACTTTATTCAAACCACACTTATCCACCAGTTAGGGATTAACATAACTATAGCTAGATCCAAGGTCAATCAAAATAGAAACAACTTGATCACAAAGCTTACCATCTATCTCGATAATAGATGCCTGGTGATCCGCTTGCCTATTATCCAACACCGCAAAAATTCATGGAATACTCTACCCAATATCCCCAACTGTCTGTACCTCCTGAGCACTATAGATCTTAGGGCTACCACCCTAATTCTGTGAAAAATCTTTCTTAAGATGCTCCTTACCACATGTTCAACACTACAACTGTCTCCTACCATCACCTTTGTTCTGCTACTCTCCAAGCTGAGGTCCATTAAACTACTTGTAAGGTACAACATTCTATTTCTCACCTGCATCGCGGGGTGTTGTCCTTTTTGGATTCTATTTACCTTTATTCTTGTCTTTCCCTTTCCAAACTTGCTGAGGTTTTGCCTTACACCTTGATTGGTCATAACAATGTTTCAACTTTCCAATGACTTCTTCAAGTGAACAAGGCTCATTGTACTCAATCTGATTTCTAAATGCTAATGGAAATCCACTGACAAAAATCCGAAATTTAGCATTCTCATCCTTAAGATAAGATACATACCTCAACAATTCCAGGAACTTGGTCATATAGTCATCATTTGTCATCGATCCCATCTTTGGATCATAAAATTCCTTGACTTTATAGTCATAGTAACTTTCTGAAAAGTACTTCTTCCTTAAATGTCTCTTGAATTCATGCCAACTCGACTCCTTTATGCCAATGTCTCTAACCCGCTTCACATATTCCCACCACATGTTTTCTTTAGCTTTGAGGTTGAAAATAGCTATTATGGCCTTCATATTCTCTATGTAATCATACAACTCAAAGAACTCCTTCATCCTGAGTAACCATGCCTCTGCATCTTCTAAATTCTTCAAATCTCCATCAAATGTAGGTGGCTTGTATTTCTTAAACTCGTCTAAAAAATATCCCCTATCACTCCACTTATAAGGATGATAGCGATGATGACCATGGTACCTATCGAAACCTGAACTAGAATAGAACATATGCCCATCACCTCTCCTATGTGGCATATACAAGAACCTACCATCTCTAATCATGTCATGTCTATCTGACATGTGCCCACCATGAGACCTACTGCCATATGCCCCACTAGTCCTATCCTCCCGTCCATGACTTATTCTAAGCAGTCTTTGTCTCTGAAAGTCTGAAAAACTCTGAAGGATAATTGCATCAACCTCTGCTTGTTTCTCCAATGCCTAAATTATTCTATCAATATCTTCTTTGCAACTTCTTATTTCTTCCTTCAAATTTCTCAAGGTGTCTTCTATATCGAGAGAGTACCCATCACCATGTTCAGGGAGAATCTCGTGAACTATAATCCACCATCTTGCTATTCATCTTTGATCATCTTACTGTAAGCATACCATGTTAGCTAAACCAACATATAAACATAATCAACATACCTCAATGTAGTTCAGGGGAGGATATATCGTCTGCAAGATCAACTAGATTATCACGATAGATGTATAATAATAATCATAACAATATACCAACATCATCTCCACCATTATCCAATTACCATGCATGACAATACCAACTGCATACCATGACCTTATGCGCAACAACTATAACCATGACAATGCATATATACATCCACATAGACAACAAACATACACAACAAATTCATATTCAACCAACATTCATTCATGACAACCACATTTTGACAACAACATCATGAACTTCCACTCGACAATGCAACTGTAATAATGACCACCACCATGCATACATAACAACACATATACAACCTACATGCATGCATGACAAACACATTTCGCCCATCCAGTCCAAGGATTGAACCATGCTCTGATACCACTATGTGGTATCAGATATCACCCAAAGAGAACGAAACCCACTACGATACCACTTTTTAATGCCCTCCTCCCACATTTACCCAAGCTAACTGGCCTACCAGGGTAAACATGTGACAAAGAGTTGCTACGATATGATTCAACTCCCCAAGTACAATTAAGGAAGTGGAATCAACAAGCCAAAACCAAACTAACTTTCCCCGGGAGCTACAGGACATCCAGAGGCTATCCAACCACTCCAAGTGCCCAATCCCTGAGTTAACTTTCTTTTTAACTGAACTAAACCCCCATGAAAAAACCTCCATGTGAGTATAACCCCCCAGTCACTCCCACAACAAGGCCTCCATGCAAATGCAAACTTTTTCACCCAATTCTATGCTAGCAATTGCGAGATTCAAGCCACTTTTTCAGGCTAGTCTCTACACCACTACTCATAACTTCATAAAACTCTCAAGAATGATAAATGACATAGGGACAAATCCCTTCACACAAAAATTAGACAAGAACTCGACCTAACCAGTCCTATCCATGACATACATTCCATCAAACACATCATGAACATGAAATCTACAGGACATAAATACACTCTTGAACATAGGGGTCTCATACTTATCTAAGAATCGTCAAGAAGGTGTGATGCCTTCTCACCATAGTCTCAATATCATATATTAGGTCATTCGTTCATTAACATTTCATTTACTAATCAAAACATGATGAGAGCCATAACTCAAGTATGTCATAATATCATGCTTATAACCAACATATAACCAAAATAATAACAATGATAGAATAACCATTAAAGCCACATAATAAAAGATACATTTATTCATGAAATACAAGGGAAAAAGCTCTTATTAACATACCAACCAATTCAGGGACTTCCATGTACCACCCGACCATAAATTGGGTTGAACCAAATCTATCTTTCAGCCAATCACCCCAGTGCCATATTCCAAGCATGAATGTGGGACTCACAACAAAACTGACCAGGTCTTCCTTAGGCTTTACCACAATCCTGCCATATAACGATCAAGGATTTCGAGGCTAAACAATAAACATACACTACCAGCCTTTACCGCAATGCCACCATTACCGGTTAAAGGATCACTAGGCCTTAAACAAGCATGGATGCCTCTGAATCTCTCCACCTAAACCATGAGGAATTTGTCTGTCTCTACCCTTGGGCTTTACCATATATCCCTCCATTTACCAGTCAAGGATTCCTAGGCCCAACGAGGGTATACACAACGAGGCTTTATCGCAATATCACTTTTACTGGTCCATGGATTCCTAAGCCTTATAATTTTTCTTAAGACCACTTCACTCAATTTTGAAACCATCCGATAATCCATCTCAACTAAGTAAAAGAACCCCATCACACCATGGTTATTTGATAACGGCAAGGCAAGGCTGAAAACCAATGTCACACGTGGCAAAATCCCTGTCAATGGCAACAAGATAACCAAATACGCACATGCATATACTATGCATGCCAGAACTAGCAAGGAAATCATACATGCAACTCGATAACTGCAAGTAATCCCATTGTAGCCGCTTGATCCAACTTTCCCTTGCTTTTTTGTCCTTCCTTTGCCTTCCTTTCTCCAATGCTAGAGTGCTCCAATAATTCTCCAAGTGTGCAAGAGTATGAGGGAGGGAGAGAATAGAGAGAGCTCCAAAACTGAAATGAAAAAAGGTTGTGAACTGATCCTTAGAATCCTTTTTATTAATGAGGCCTATATTTTCTTCAATTTCCAATATTTTCCTTAAATTTCATCCTCACATGCAACCTGTGACCTTTCACCTTGATTTCTCCTAATTTCCTTTATTTTCATAAATAAAATGCCAATAAATGCCTCTTTCCCTTTCTAATGCCTTTTCCAATTTCCCCTTAACCATAATAAACCAAATGAACACCCACTAGGATGTTTTGCCCAAAATTCAACTTGGAATACATGTCCCATGACCTTGGTCTCATTTTTCCTTTATTAACTTTATTATATGAACTTTTAACCCGATGTTGTTACACTTGACAATGTTATGGCTTGATTTGGTACTTGATAGGATTTGTCATGGTGTTGGCTTGGTTGATCAATGGTTGAGTTAAAAGACGTTATTGGTATTCATATTGTACATATTGTTGGGTATGGGTCCAATTTGAAAATTTGATGAAAGGTGGCCTACATGTTTTGATGATTGACTGAGGCAGTTGGATCCAGTATGAAAATTTTGAAATGTGGTCCACGAAGGTGCTCAGGGTTGTAGCCTTCAGTAAGGGAGTAGGAGCTTCCTTATGGTAGGAGATGGTAAACTTGATAAGGGAGTAGTAGCTCCTTTCTAGTAGGATCTGGATTATTTTTGGAGGTTGTAGCCTCCTGCAAGTAGAAATATACTGGTAAGAATATATGAAGTTACATAATGTAATAAGACTCTCTTTATAATAATAATAAGAACATAGAACGAAAACAACGATGGTTTTCTCCCACATTAGGTTTCCACCTAAAATCCAGTGTCCATATGTTTTGGATTCTTATGCTTTATATGCTTGTATACTTAATGTTGCTCATGGTTTGTTGAAATAATTTATCAAGAAAACTTTGGAAATGAATGCATAAACTAAGTTAATTTGAATTGGGAATGAAATATTGATTCACCCCACCCCCCCTCTTAGTATTTCTAACAAAATCTAAAGTTTGAGAGATCCAATGCTTGTTTTTCTTCTTCAAAGGTAACACCCATTTCATCAATTGGAAAGTGTCCTCTAGTGATAGGTGTGGGAGGCTAGATGTCCATAGAGGGAAAAATTGCTCTTGTTTGCATGTCATTCAACTTGGTCTCTTTTGCTGCTTTGTCAACTAGTTCTTTAGCAATTAATTCCTCCTCAAGTTGCTAGGCCAACTATTCATCCCTCATCTTTGCTTCTTCTTCTTCTTTTCTTTTCATTTCATCTTCATGCTTCTTCTTCTCTCTCTTTCTGGCTTCTTCCTCTTTCTTCTTATTTGTTCCTTCTTGCTTTTTCTTCTTTAGTGTGTCTTTCCTTTGTCTTTTTTCTCCTCCTCTTCCTCTTTCATTTTCGTTGCTACTTCTTTGGCTTGGTTCTTTCTATTTTCTTTCTCAAATTGCTTTTTCTTAGCCTCCTCTTCTGCTTGTTGCTTAGCTTCCCATTCAGATCTTTGTTTCTTAAATATTTCCTTCTTGGCCTCCTGCTCTTGTTTTCTCTTTAGTGCAACTCTCTTCTCCTTTGAATTCATGCTCTCCTGTGACTCTCCATCTGAGTGTTCAAGGTTATCTAAAGGTTGGGCGGTACCAATCAATTGGGATGCTTCAAGGCTTTAGTAGCAATGAAAAAATTCTTTACATTCTCCTCATCTTCATCAATAATTGGAGTATATGCCAACCATACTCGATTTCTTTGCAATGCTTAGTGGTAATACCTTTTGGATCATACATGTGATAACTCAACTCACCAAAACTAAAGCATTCTAAATCTCATGGTTATGCCTCTGCACCCATTAAAATTTTAATGTAATAGGTCCCAATACACAAAGGAAACATGGGCCATGGAGCTTTCTTGTATTTTACCAATGAGTTTGTACACCTTGTAGTAAGCTTATATGCCACTTCTCGTAGTACCACTTTGTAAGTGACAAACATAGGTAATTGATGAGGGGGCTTGTAAACACCAAATACCTAGATGTATGTAGTGTCTCTAGGAGTAAACCAATATGTAACATCCTGTAAGGATGTCTTGGACCTATCTGACACACAGGGAGGCTTTCTGTCGAAAAGTTTATGATATATTGTTGAAATGAAGTGTTTAGTAATTCGGTGATACATCCATTTATATCTTGTGTCCCATAAGTTTCTACAACTGACATGTACATGTGGGATGTCCTTATTGAAATTCCACTTCCATCCCAGCCCCTCAAACTTGCATTTGCCACATAAGGCATCCAACAAGTACGATGCCATGTAAAAAACTGATTTTTCCCTCTCAGAGCTATTCTCTGCCCTTTTAATATTTGATTGAATGGATGACATCAAGATATTTGCTGAATTCAAAATTGTTCCATATATAACACATACCCAAATCATGGGAACCCAACTTTTCTCAAAATACTTTGCATATGATTTTCCACACATGGTTGCTAGCATTTGGTATACCTTTATTCATGACTTGGTCTTGTAACTTGCGTTAGCTTTCCACTTGAACTTACTTGGCTCCTACCACTAAGATTTCAAGATATCCTTGGTTGGATTAGTAAAGCTACCAAATCATTTTGTATTAAGGACGGCATGATGTTTGGGCATCCCAAAATACTCAGTTATATCAACTATTATGTAAGGTACTAATGGTTTGCCATGATTATTCCTAATTATTCGGTCATTTTCATCTATTTGCTCGATGATCCACTCAATTGTCTTTGCATATGGGAAAATGGTTTGATGCACTCCTACCTTGTGGAACCTTGAGTTCTTGAAATTTATGTAAACTTGACGATCTTACTTTTCCTCTGACACCTCCTTTCTAGAAAATAATTGAGGTTATCTTCATTGTTTTGTCTATACAACAAAGGTATCCATATATATAAGCACTTCTTTGAGGGACTTTCCACAAATCCCTCAACATTTCTTTTTAGTATCTCCTTTTCGGGCCTCTTTCTTGTTGTTGGAGCCATTTCACATGTAGATGATGAAATACTAAAACAATCAAGTTCAATGGTACCAAAAATCTAAAATATGTTCATGGCAACTTAAAATTTTAGGTAAAGTACAAGATAAATTATTGTTTAAAGCTAATTCATGAGTTGCGATATTATAGTGTGATTGACCTTAATTGCAGATCGGTAAAGCAGAGAGTGATGGGGCTTAGTCACATATTATAATGGCAGGAGGAAAATGGGTTCTATTGTAACCTGCGATAAGGGTTTGTCATGCAATCACAACTCGTAGACACATAATGCGATATGGTAGGGGCAATGATCTATTGACGGTGTGAAAATTATGTGAATGAGGGGGGAGGATGCTACCATGAATTTTGTCGATGGAATGAGGCATGATCGGCATGGCTCTAAGTCTCATGCTTGCGGGAAAATGGGAAAGAAAGGTTTATAAGGTGAGAAGATTGGTTATGGCGCTGAGTATGGAGGCCATAGTGGTTTATGAAATTAGCTAAGTGTAGGAAAGGGGAAAAAATTAGGTCATTGGAGTGAAGAATGAGTAAAGGAAGGCTTTGAGGGATTTTACTGGCTTAAGCGATGGGGCATACAAAACATCGAGCAAGCGAAATGACAAGACATGTAATACCAACATTGCAAAGATTGAGAGGAAGGATGCAATATATAACTATAATCACAGTCGTAGCTTTCAGAGGTAGATCACTGTGAACAAGGTTTTCTTGCAATGAGTATTCACGAGTTAGAGAAAACGAGAAGTGAATAGTGATTTTGGGGGAGGAACCAATTAATATATAATATTGACCACATGTGTGGGTAGGTTGGGGATATTGTGGAAAAATATGAAAGATGGAGCAAAGTGGGGCAATGGAGTTCACATGGTCGCAAAGTTGTAACCTAGGATGTGATAGCATAAGTTTCAATTATGGGAGGCCTCCCTTAGTCGCACTATCACATATTAGAATGCGATAGGTCCCATTATGATATGTAAACATGATGTGCGATTAGCGATAGTCGTGCTCCGCAATGACAAATTGAATAAAGGATTTTCTATTTTGATCTTATCGTATATCTAAAATGCAAGTCTACGATGTGCCTATTCACAAAATTTTGTGACAAGGCTCTTTTGGATAGAATTAAAGTGAAAGAAACTTAGAATGACCTCATGGACAAGGCTCAAGATAACCATTTTAATGCATGCTTTGAGTATTTCAAGATAGGGGGGCTTGAAATGTTAGAATGTTGAAAATTTGGGGGGTTGTAGAAGCCACCACAAGACAACCATAATAATATAAGGCAAGGTTCATACCATCCCTTTCATGTACCTACTAAACCATGGGAGAGTATCTCCGAGGATTTCATGGGTGGTTTTCTAAGAACAAGTAAGGGGCATGATTATTCATTTGTGGTAGCTAATAGGTTTAGCAATATGTGCATTATTATGCATTGTAAAAAGACCATCAAGGGATAATATGAAAAAACATGTAATTTGAAGAGGTTTGGGTGCACTTTGGGATGCCAAGGATGATCATCTTAGATATAGGTACTTGATTTATCAATGTCTTTTCAACTATAGTTTGGGAAATGGAACCAAGTTGAAGAGATTTATATATTTCCATCCACATATATGTGGTTGGATAGAAGTAGTGAGCATGACATTAGTTAATCTTTTGAGGGGTTAAAATCAAAGCATCGAAGGACCCAAGTCAAAATTTTGATTTATATCCAATACTCTTATAATAGACAAATCCATGCTTTGATTTCACTTCTAGATGTTGTATATGGATAAAAAGGAGGAGTGAGTGAAGACATCACACTATAATCAATGAAGAATAAAAATTTATTGATAAAGATCAAAGAAATGTGTTTGAAAGTACAAGATACATTGGAGAGGTCACAATAAAATTACAAGGCCTAACATGATTAAGGCATAATTGAGACGACACTTAAGGTGGGAGACGAAGTATGGTTACATATGAATAAATAAAGGGTATAGGGTCTTGGTACAAAGTGTTACAGGCCATTTTGTCACATCAACCCAAAAGGCCCGCAAACCAGATCAATCAACATGCATGAACGCTTTTTCATAAGCCCCTTGCAAAGACCTAAGAATCATTTCTCCAAAACGTCCAGACCTAAGACCTAAGACCTAAGACCTAAGATATGCATTGGGTGCAAGTTGCTCCATTCTGCACCGATGTTGATCAATGTAGGTTGCTCCATTTTGTAGGTGCGTTGATTCTAGAATTTTGGGAAAATTAAAAAATAATTTTGAACATCTCCTTCCAGAAGCTTCTAAGGTGGTTTTAACATTTAATATGGATAGAGATATCAAATTCCTCTGTAATCATACTCCAGCGATCTTATCTCTTGATATTATCCTCCCTCATAAGTGGATCTGAAGACTAGATTGGTAAATCCTAAACTACCATGTTCACCCTATAAATTTACTGCCTCCCATGGAGTCTGGGATGGATTTTGGAGATTATTAGGTTGGCTTTTCAAGATTGCTAGTTCCCTCATGCTGTTGCTTTGAGCTGAAGGAATCATCATCCATTTTTATTAGGGTTGAGTGTGAAGGTTTTGTTTGTGACAAGGAAGGACAAGTCAAGTGGGGAGACACATCTACAAAGTCAACTTCTATATATGGTTGTAACTCTCTCGTTTATTTATTAATACAAAAAGAATCATGTTTTCCTATACTCGTGTTATGCTTGTGCTCTTATATTTCAAAGCCATGTTGACTCATTGAATAGAGATATTGGATTACATTATGTGGATATTGTAGTCCCTTTGCTTGTTTTAGTCATTGTTGCAGGTTCCATTTATAACACGTAGAGTTAGGATTGGAGCTTATAAGGAAAGAGAAGAGGAGGACTTACTACAAATTCTAGGTAGATCTTATTTCCGTATTCCAATCTCTTTAAGGAAAACACTGATTCTTTTTGTCCTCTGTTGTTCTAGATCATGCCACTAGATCTAGGGAATTCATTTTTGTCCGCAGAAGTGAAAATACCAGATAACACAAAGATAATGTTTTGTTATATGATCATTTTAAAGTGTTGGATAAGGTGGGTAATAATGTATACAAACACAATCTACTCCCATATATGTGAATTTACTTTGTAGTGAATTTGGAGAGTCTAAAGATTTGTGAGGCTTCCATGTTAGGCCAAGAAATTGATGGTAAGCTTTATCTACCATATAGGACAACATCAAAAACATGGGTAATTTTAGTAGCATGATACAATTTTACATAAAAGGTCTAGAACAACCAAACAAAGGTAGCATAGACTCCAGTAAGTTGGGTTGAAAGGACAACTTCCAGGTAGGGTTGAATGGTACTCCAGGAGGAATGTAGAGGAAAATGTTTCCCCTCATTTAATAAAATATTTTTAGTATCAAGTCCTCCCTAAGTGGAGAGGTCTAATCTAAAATGAATCTTTATATAATTTGTCATTATTTTTGGTCCTTTTTTCAGTGGAATGTAGGAGCTATTAGATTGTAGTACCCATTTTATGACCATCTCCTACTTTGGTGATTTGGGCTCCAAAAAATTATGGAGCTTGTTTAAGGCATTAAATGGCCATTTTTGGCACTACAAGGAAAAGACCTTCTAGCGGAGCCTTTTGTGGAAGCCCCAATAAAAATATCCCAAAAATCAGTTTGTAGCAGAGGTGGGCAGGCAAAAGTTTTAGCGGATATTTTTTGAATGATGCATCTAAAATATACAAACGCACCGGTGCTTTACTATCCATACAAGCACCAATGTTGCATAGAACATGGTGCATCGTGGAAATTTTATTTTTATAGAATACAAAAACATGGTGTGTTAAATAACACAACACACCGGTGCGTGAATAGTCCATAGCATCGGTGCCCTTCATGTAGTAAAATGACTCGGTGCATACCCTGGGGCTTCTTCTAAAGAGCACCGCTAGGCGGTTTTTAATTTTTTAAAATAGAGCCATGCTTCTCAACGCAATTAATTTAGATTTAATATAACTTAACAAAACAAAACAAAACAAAAAAACTTATTTTTATAAAATTTAATTTATTACTAAGGTTATTATATTTTCAAGCAATTGAAATTTAATATTTATAGCAACTCTTACCTATTTAAATTATAAATTTCTCTCTCTAAAGATGAGGATCAAGAAATGTAAAATAAGGTTTGTGAAGTTACTTGTAGTTGGGGATTTGCTCTATTGGAAGTTCTCCCTTAAAAAGACAAGTGAACTTTTTTCTAGTAATAAAGATATAACATTTTCGTGCTATTTTGGTTCTTTATTTGCTATTGTACTCGTTTAAATTTAACTCTTTTTAATAATATATACGAGTTAAATTATACAAAAGTGATACTATATTAGATTTAAATATTTGACAAATAATATATTTGATTATTTCTTAATGAACAAATAAAAATATATATTATTTTTTCCACTTATTTATGACGAGATAGTCACTAAAATTCATGTTTTCACATTTCTCCTAGCTAATATTACATCATGTTCACAATGATAAAGACATGTCTATTTTAAATAATTTAGTTATTATATAAAAATAGATATTTATTTTACATAATCTAAATAGAAAACAAAAATGCATCACTGAGTCTATTTAAAATTCAAACAAATGCTTCTTAATCACCATCACAAATGTAGTGCGCTTGATATGTTTCTCTCGCACTGGTGTGATCATATTTACCAAACACAATCCAAAAATAATAATTAAAAATATAGTTATAGCTCGATGCATTCAACAATGTGAATGTTCTGTACTGGTGCAAAAATGTTATACGTGCGCACCAGTGCATAAGTGTGATGCACCACTATGAAAATTTAAATTCGTGAACCAACAACGGTGCGTCATAAGTATGTGCGAACTGATTCAAGTGCAGTTGTGTTTTACAGCGCACCGACTCATTTTTGGCACACCGATGATTTTTTTTTTTAATTGAAAGTTATGTTTCCATATTAATAAATATATTTTTCATTTAATAAAAATTTATATTTTATGTATGAGGCTAATGTATTTTATTTGTCAATCATGTAGCAGAGACATCAACAGAGAGAGCAAGAGCAAATGGTAGACTCATACAATATGGTCTGACCATGGGAAGGTAAAGAGAGGGAGAACACATATTTGTTGTCCTACAATACACACTCCAGGTGCCTTACCTGGATCTCAAAGGTCCCTACTACAAACCGCCATGACGCCATGGATTTTAGAAATGGAATTGTGAAAATTTTATACTTTGTTAAATGTTGCTAGTTCAAATGGTAAACTAAGAGTGTAATTAGAAGGCAATGGTACGGAGAAAAGATATTAGATTAGGGTTTCACGGGTCTTATGAGTCACACACTAAAAACCGTGAAAAATTAAAGGTGTTCCTTTCACGCCACTGTCGTATTGTACAATTGATGTCCTTTAAACCAACGACGTGATGTATATGGCTTAGGCTCGTGACTTTCAATGAGACCATGTATGTCTTGGGTTTGTGACCTTCAATGATCATTCTGTGCAGGATAGATTTTAGTAATATATCACATGCAACACCTTATTTTGTAACCTTATCACTTATTACTACCGAACTTATAAAAAACATGTCTACTTTAAATAATTTACTTATAAATAAATAAAAATATATATTTATTTTACATAATATAAATAGGAAAGAAAAATGCATCACCAAGTCTATTTGAAAGTCAAAAAAATATCTCCTAATCACCATCACATTATTTATCATTTAATTCTTAGCCATAAAAGATTTATTAATTCAACTTTTATTTATAATTACCATTGAAAAGAAAAGTCAAAATTGTTCCATTATCCATGAAGAAAAAATTAAACATCTCATGCATCCATGTAATCCCATTTGTTTCTCTTATGGTCCATAAAAATATGTAATCAACATTTTATACATACATAAGACCTCCTTTTAGTTTACATAATGTTGCAAGAACTCTAATTTAAATATAGTAAACATGACTTTACCTCTCATGTCAAGAATTTAGTCTTACATATTAATACACATTTTTTTCATTGTTAAAGCCCTCATAGAGTTATCACTACATGATCATTTATATTGATTTTGAACTAAACAAGAAGAAAAAACATGTGATTAAACCAATAAATATCTAAATCAAGACTAAATCTTCAATGTTATTTCTAAATTCACTATTTTGTTCTCATTTTCCTATTTGAGAAGGGTTGTGACCTTGAATCCTTATTATCATAGATAATGTACATAATTGGAAATACTTAGTTTTAAGTATGTAAAAATGTTTCCATTGCAAAAAAACATGTAAATTTTTTTTTGAATCTTACCAATTATATTATAAAATGCCAACAAGATGAATAAAAAAACAATATAATTAGAAAAATAAAGAAAACAAAAACATACAACAATAGCATAAATGATGAAATAACAAAGTACATATCACTCTCCATTGTCATGACCCTGATTATCTTCTTTAGTTGGCATGATAGCACTATTGTTCTCAAAAAATTATTTTGATCTAGGGTCGTGTCTTAATACGAACCACCAATCCCTATCCAACACATCTGGGTAAAAAAACACCTAGCTGTAGTGTTTTGGGAAAACATAAGGCTCCCTAGCTTCATGCCACATCTTTCTAGAGTTGATAGATATTAGCCCATTATCGCGATCTTACTTTACATTATTATGATCAAACGTGTCCCACCACTTGCACCTAAAAATAACACATTGGAATGAAGAGAAGTCCACTTGAATGATCTCTTGTATCTTTCCAACGTAACCTAATGTCCCCTGCATTAGGTTTTGATCATGGTGGCTAGCATGACTAGATTGGCCTAACTCGACTTCCACTACACAATCTTGTTTCATGCATCCATCATTGACCTCCTCCATGTGAAAATGATGTCCATATGCCCACATCGATGGGAACAAATGCACCTATAAAAAAAGTGAAAAAAATCACAGTGTCATGTGTCTAATAGCCCGAACAAAATTAAAAATGTAAAATATATATAGATGTTACAATTCAAAGGTGTAGTATGAAGTTAAAATTGTACAGAAAGAGATTATAATTACCGAGTTAATGCACCCAATCCCTATATTTAGCACATCCTCTTCAGCACGTGGATAACGACAAGATGCACCATATTTCTCTCTGACTTGATCAATAACCCAACTGTTAGGGCATGTCATTGACATATTTTCTTTTAAATGACCAGGATAAGGTGCACTTCTACCATTCAACAGTTTGAATTATTTCCTATCACTATCCCATTTCCTCCTCTTCTCTTTGCATAATGTGACCCACGATTGTGTCACTTCCATATTGTAAAGAATGAAGTTGTTGATAGCTTAAATTTATGAATTCACTTATGAAATCAAACCAACACACACACACACACACACACACACACACATATAATATGTATGAGATTAAAATATGCATTCATGTGAAGTTCAATGTGAATAGTTACTGTGTAGTAATTTGACAAATGATAAACTTGCAGTTACTCTTTATCACACGCCTCTTTCCATTCATTTTGAGAAGCTCCCCTTCTCTTTTGTCTTCATCCTTTTTGTCATTCCAAATCGCCGCACCTGGTGTGTTGTCAATCTGTTTGATGTACTCACTGGTATAATAGAAAGACTCATACAATATATACCCCTATGTCATAGAACCCTTAGGTTTTGGCCTTTGTCGAACAAAACCTTTCAATTTAAGAAGAAAATACAATGACAATAAACAACCCCAACTAATTCAACCTCATCTACTAGGTGAATTAGAATATGAACCTGCAAGTCCATGAAATTCATCGACAATTCCCTCTCAAACATACAAACAATCTCAGTTATCTCTTTACACCACCATGGAATGATAGCCATATGAATCTCTTTTAATGTGATCCAACATACAAATGTATATAATTTAGATATGGCATGTCATAGGTCTTGGGGGAAGTCATGGTTCATACACCCACGCACAAGCAAAGGATAATGACACTACACAGTAAATAGTACATTATACAAAAAATAATTATAAAATATCCCATTACATAAAAAATAATAATAAAAAAATCATGTTTTTGACATATGTACTCTTAGAAGGTTCAAATGGTCATGTAATTTCAACCCCAACAAACTGTCTTACATGGTGAAGCAATGTCGTAGTGAATACCCATATAAAGAAGGCACTCATGCTCATTATGAATTCCTTTGCCAAAGAAAGATCATATTTCTTTAAAATCCATGGGAAATCACCTTCTTTGAAGACCAAGAGGGACCAACCTATCCTCTAGTTTCTTGTCTTGGCTAATGTTCCTTCTTAGTTTTTGAAGAAATAAGATCTCTTTTAACAGACAATGTGTCACTTTCTTTCGATGATATGTACCTCCATAAAGAAGATGAAACATTTTTAAATATATGCACAGTATCTAGTAATCTAGTAAGTGTGTAATCTTAAGATGCTCCCAATATGGGAGCTCATAACAGACATATTTCCTTTTCATCACAATGGGAAATTTCTCAACATAGGTATCAAAGAATTCTGGATCATTGAACATAGGCTCCCCATTTGAATCGAAAATTTCTACAAACTCCTTCGCCTTCTCTCTCTCATATGCTCTAAGCCATTTAGTTGGTGTCATTAATGTAGGCCTTTGGGTTCTCTTTGGTTTAACATTGAAAGCAGATGTTGCTCTTCTGTAAGGGTGTTCTTTTGGGAGGAATACACTGGAGCAGTCATACATTGGCTTTCGTAGATGGATGGACCATCTAGCCTTTAGAGAAGGTCCACAACATTTACATCCATGATACCCTTTTGTTACAATACTCGCAAAATTATTGTATATAGGTCAACACATTATCAACCATGAAGATTTGAATAATTACAACGAATTAAATTAAAATGTAAAACTATATATAATATATATATATATATATAATATATATATATTATATATATATATATATTATATATATATATATATTTATTCTTTATTTTTTTTCTCAGAGAAAAATGAACTTTTTATTAAGGAAATAAAAAGTTACAACTGTATATGCATAAGCATTCCCGTTTCTTTGTGTTCACCAAAAGACACAAGAAAACATAACGTGTAGTCTAATACAAAACCATAAGGTGATGCAAGATCCAAAAAAACCAAAATAGTAACGAGGACCTCCCCAAGAATAGAGAAAACAACCCGCGTATAGGTCAGATGTCATTATATGTCCTACATCCACTAATAAAAAAGTTGTAAAAATGTTTCAGAAATCAAATAGATGTGATTATAACAAAATTACATAGTCATTGTATTGTTTTAGAGTTGTATCAAGACAAAAAAGATGAGATGGGCCGCTTCCTGTGAAAACCATAAAGACCTGTCAAAAGTTGTAGAGAGGAAGTTTTGTAACCCGAGTAAATCCCGCAAAACAATATTGTTACTAAACAAACAAATAGGAATGTAATTTACTAGAGCAAAGTCCCAAGCCTAGATAATTATGTATGGTGCAAGCACATGTGTCATACAACATAAAACTCCTCTCTATTGCGATGGGTCTTGATACATCGTACACATATATATCCCTTCCCATAATCCCTTCGATTCATCTACCAATGGTTGTAAGTAGACATCCATAATCTTCACTTGTCTTCTACTAGGGACTATGAGAGCCAACAAAAGATGTTCATTCTTCACAGACAACCATTGGGGAGTATTGTTATTGATCACTACTACAAAGCAAACATAATAGTTGATGTTTTGGAGGGAATATGGGTTGACACCAGCCATGGCTATGCTGAGTCGTAGACTTCGTACTTCATTCTTGAATTTTTCAGGCCGTGTATCCTCTATGTGTTTCATGGCTATTGAATCTATTGGGATTCACATCTCTTGGCTCTCTTCCATGTGAGGCATGCCATCCTCAAAATATAAGTTAATTGTTTACAATGAAAGAGTCTTTGAATCCTTGGGATTATATGCATGTGCCTCAATATCTTATGAAGAGGACCTTTTGATTTACCTTTTTTTTTTTTAATTACGGCACCTCTCATGCCCACATTTCAGACACATCTCTTTGTCTGCATATTCTCCTCTGTGTAGAATAAATCATTCAGACATGCATGATATGATATGTACTCAACACCCAACATTTTCAACAATTGCTTTGCCTCTTCGCAACTACACGAAAAGACATTATCACTCGGAATAACCTACAGTTGGTGGTAGTATATTGTACAATGTCAATATTTAACATTCATAAATTTGACCATTTTTAATTTTGATTGTGTGACAAAATATAAGGAACTTAATCGATCATGCAAGTCAATTACCTCAATATTGTCGAGAAACATGCATTCAACATGCCAAACTTCACTTTCACAACAACATCATTGCCCCCAACTGAGTAGACTTTGACTTGCTGCTAGGTCCAAAGAGAGGGGTGATGGAAGAAAATTTCAGGATTTCCAATAAGGTATCAATGATATGAGCATCATCCCCTAGCTCATCGTTCTGGAATGCATCTAACAACATTTCCTCCATGACAGTCGTATCCGCAAGTAATCATCTAGACCAATCTCTATTTGATTGCCTCCATTGCCAACTTGTGATGCAGAATGACTATTTTTGTAGTCATTCCTAATTGGTGAATATGGACATAGTGGGAATTGAATAGGTAGTTGATTCAACCATTCTTTGTATGCTTCCTCTCTGAGTCTTGTTATTAATGCATCCTTCTCTCGAGTTGACATTATAATGGGGTGCACCAGAAGATGATAGGTGGGTCACTCATCATCACTAAAATCCAAATTTCAAAAAATATTGAATGTTATTATTACAATATCAATGATATTAGTAAGCATGTCAATGTAATTGCTTTGTTGAAATTACATTATACCAAACAATTATTACTATCATTGATCCAGTATTACAGCTGGAAGATGCCATGTTCCAATTGGCAGGGTGAAGAGGTTACTCATTTTCATCTACCAACTTATTGCGATATGCTACTCTTGATAAGAGCTTCCAATGTTCTTGAAATGGAAGAATGTTTTCTGCATCTAAACTCGATTATGAATCAGGATCATGCAAATTTGGATACATTTTTATTCAAAATGACATGGATTAAAGAAAATAAAATCAATTAGATAATCAAAATATAAATAAAATATGAACTTACTAGAGATGGAAAGGGAGAACTCCGTGAAGGACTTCGATCAACGATTTGGAACGAGCTGGAATTTGAAGAATTGCCCATTTGATATTATTAAGATTTTGTCCTTACATTTAAGAAAATTAGAAATAAAATTTTGTGTGCATATCTAAAAATAATCTTGAGAACCATATAGCCACAATTTGAATTTCAATAAGGAGACTTTAAACGGAAAATGTATACTATGAACTATTGTAATTCATGTGGATGCATCCTAAAACATAATTTGAGATTAATGTGCCATTTTATGTGAAATTAAAATTTCAGATAGCTTTTAAACCCCACCAATGTGCTTATGAGAACAAAGCGCACCTATGCATTTACAAAAATAATAGCACTGGGGTGTTTAAAAAAACTAACAACAACTGGGCGTTCAAATAATACCCGCACCAGTTTCGAAAAAAATTAAAAATAAATAAATAAATTAGAGCACTGATGATTTTAAATAGAAACAGTACTGTGCGATTTTTTTTAATTAAAAAATGAGTGGATATTGATTTTTCAAAATCTAATTTCATAAAGTCTTTTAAAGAGTAAAAAGTTATTCACCATTTTATTATTTTACGCAAAATTTCAAGGGAGTGATTTGCAAGAAAGACATGCTAGAGGCACAATGCAACAATGAAATACTTTGGAGAGGCAGAACTATTCAGAAGATTAGAAGTTGAAAGGTATGGTGATTGTGACTCACTCAAAAACTTGCATAGTAAATTTTTTAAATTTAATTGTTTATTTTACTAATAAAAGATTTTACAGTTTATGTTAGGGTTTAATTAAAAGAGAGATCATTGGCAAGAGAGACATACTGGGAGCACTGTGGAGCTGTAAAATATTTGGATCCGCCAAAAGATCAAAAGTTGAAAGGTATGGTGATTCACTCAAAACACTAGATAACAAAATTTTTAAATTTTACTGTTAAATTTGTTTGCAATTTCTATTAGATTTATTCACAATTCAAAAAAATAAAAATAAAAATAAATAAAAACCTTGTATAATAAAAAAAACTATAGAATCTACTAGTAAATTTTTACGATTCATATTTAAATTTAATTAAAATTCAAAAATAAATAATAATAATAATAATAATAGTAAAAAAATAAAAAAATAAAAGATAAAAATCAATACTTACTTTAAACGCTTGCTTCTTCCTGCAAAATTTCACCTTAGGGTTTAACTTCCTCTACCACTTCACAATTAGGATTTTGCAATTTAGGCATTCTAGATTTAATGGGTTTGTATACTTACTATATATAGGACATTTGACTTGTAAAGTAGGGGAGCCACTTATTGAATAAGATCCAAACCCTATCGACCCTCTCTGGTTTTTTTAAACGGCTATATGTTCCGCAGTGCGCCCTATGTAATATAACGCACCAATGCTCCCAGTGTAATTCAATGCGCTGTTATATTATAACATTGTCCATTCTGTCTAGTTTATTAATCGTCGCTTCCCGTATAATATAATGCACCGACCCGCCCCTTCCAAATAGCACCGTTAAATAATTGCAATGCGTTTAGCCTTATAAATCGCGCCGTCAAATTTTTTTGGTTCCAAGAATGACAAGACTACATCTTCATCATGTCCAATTATCACCCCGATCGGGGTGGGGAATTGAACTGGTGACTTCACATCAAGGAGTGTCCTAACAGAGCATCCGATCACTGTTTATCCAAGACCCCGTGGACCGCACCATCATAATTTAAAATTATTTTTCCATGATGGTGCTAAACAATTAAACGCCCGGTTCATTTAATGATATAAATGCACAGGTGTGTTGATTTAGATAAACACAACGATTACCAGAGCTTTTTTTGGCTGCAAATTATTTGATTTATTTGTAAAATATATTTAATGGCTTCTGTATTGAATGGTACAAGTTATATATTAATAAAAAAAATCCCTTCGAAGGTATCAAGTAACAACAATACTGATGGACACAATGCCAACACATAAAAAAAAACAATTAAGGTAGTTCTTTATAATTTTTTTACAAAATTAATTTGTTTGAACTATATGTAAGTTTAACTAATATGTATAGGTTGGTTTTTGTCATGCAGAGCCACAAAATGAACAAGGTCGATAAGATTATTTCTAATCTAAGTGCAAAAGAGCGTAAAAGCCTGATAGAAAAATTAAAGAAAGATGAATAAGGTGAACGAAAAAATGCTATTCAATATGACTTTTTTTCATTAATAATATACTTAAGAATATTAGATAACATGTTTCAAACAATCTATTAATTCATATATGTTTAATGTTCTACAGGGAGCAACAACGAAGGAAAATATCAATGTCATTCTAAAAAAAGAAAAAGTATAGAACATGTAAATGACGATGAATTGGTCCTTAGCTCATCTGGAGTGGTGTTTGAGGTTAATGAAAGAAAAGATTCTTTTTACAAAAATATGAGGGATCTAGTGGAATGAGCGGATAAACATAATTTCCACTTACAATACAAAAATGAATGCACTGATTCTAAGAACCAAATTATATCTAAACTACACAAAACCTTTCGAGGGCAATGGTTAATGAGACATGTTAGAGTTGCAATAGCAAAAACATACAACAAATAGATTGTGCAGGATTTTATGACAGCCTTAGGAACCTTGGTTAATAATGAGAAATCTAGCATATTTCTCTTCAATACCCCTGGGAATATCCAAACTTTCCTCGCTAGGCTGCTTGGCTTTGGAATTGGCTCTTTACCTATTAAATATTTGGGCATGCCTTTGGTGTTTAATCCTTTAAGACTTCCTGTTGGCAAGACCTTCTCTAAAAAATCTAATCGAAACTCAATAGTTGGGCATTTAGAGCCCTCAACTTGGTTGGTAGAACAATTATTCTAAAAGCAGTTCTTCAGTTGATTCCAATCTACCAGCTCTCTGGGATGACCACCCCCAAATCCTCATGTTTAGCTATGGTAGATATTTTCATAAAATTCTTATGGGGTGGAGCTCAAGAATTAAAGAAATGGGCTTTGGTATCTTGGCCTAAACTAAATCTGCCATGCCTACGCCTGATCATTTGCTGGGAAATATGGATGGCTAGAAATAAAATGACATTCGAAAATTGCACGATCAGATGGCAAAACATAATTGCAAAAATCGTTGCTTCCTACCTTGAACTCCTTGAATACTCCCCACCACGACCTCGCAGACCTCTGCTCTTGACCCTATAGACTACTCCTCTCCATCGGCCTTTTTCGATGGAGCAGCCCAACAACATGGATGTGCGGGGGGCTTCATTCTCTACCTTTCAGATCAGCATTCTACAAAGTCAAGTTGGGTTTGGGCGAAGGAATGAACAATTTCGTAGAATTAATCACTCTTCGACATCTAATTCACTTTGCCTTAAATCATTATTGCAAAGATATTCAGATCTTTGGTGACTCAAATATCATTATCAATTGGATCAACAAGAACACTAGATGTCACGCACACACATTTTTAAATATTTTGGATGAAGTGATGCATTTAAAATCTCTATTTAATACCATCCTTGTTCGTCGTATTTACAGGGAATATAACTACTGTGCCAACGACCTTTCCAAGGAGGCCACACACCTGCTAAGAGGACAATGGATAATACACGAACAGAGGGGTACCACACAATACCAATACTATCACAAGCCTTATATAGATCAAACCTACCATCAGGTGGATGGTACCTAAATTTTTTGCAGAATTATCAGCCATATATGATGATGTAGATATCTAGTTTTTATTTATGCTCAACACCCTGCGAGGTGTAATTATGTTTTTATGAACACTATACAACATCATCCTGCGTGATGATTTCTTGGTTTTTGATACGGCCATTCACAGGAATGGGTTTGTAGATATTATGGACATATTGATATAATCGCATATGCTATAAAGCATATACTATATGTAATTTTTCATCATATAATGAAAGATTACGATTTTTCCGGTGGGAAAAAATCTTAGCCTAAACTCATACAGTTCAAGATGTTTAGGGGTTTAAGTCTTCGGGATCCTTTCACTTTGAATCAAGTCATGGGCACTAAATTTGGTGGCGATGGTTAAATGGGGGCCAAGATTTATGGAAGAATATATGGACCAAAAAATATGGCATGCTGATCCATACATAAGATATCCTCAAATACAGGGATCCCCCCAAGGAGTCCTCAATCTGGAACATGGTTGCAGGTAATAGAGACCTCATAAACCAACATTTCTTCTTGTGAATTTGAAGCAGACAAACGACACTCTTTTGGCAAGACTCCTAGCAATAGAGGGAGAAATTGTTTAGCCAACAAGAACTAGGAGAGATATTCCTATTCACAAACAATCATAACTATAATACAATGGATCAATTCTAGAAGCCCCCTAGCTGAACTCTATAGGGAGACAATGGAAGGAGCTTCAAGATCTGTCGAACCCTCCCCTTTCAGAACAATGGCAACAACTAGATAAAGAATTACATTATAGAAAAATTACAATTTAGGAGGGACCAGATATTCTTCGTTGGGGATATTCCACGTGTGGTATATTCAATATCAAGGAAGCATATTGTCTCTGAGCATAAGATTATCAAAACAACCAAATCCAAATATGGAATAATATATGGACAGGTATATTGTGGCTGAAAATAACATATTTCTTATGGTTTGTATGCAAAGGGGAATCCTCACTTGGGATCAACTTCAAAAACGTGGATCCATGGTCCTTAATCATGTTTTTTATATGGCCATCATAATGAGAACCTAGAACATCTCCTAAATGCATGCTCATTTGTAAACCAAAAATGGAGACAGTTAGGGGACCTGTTCGACCACCTAGATAGAGATCATCAGAGCATCAAGGAATCCATCCTGTTATGGCGTAAAGGCCTATTCTCGAGTCCGATACTAAATCGAGCTTGGGAACTAACCTTGGGATTCCTCCTGTGGTCCATTTGGAAGGAGAGGAACAATAATATATTTAAAGACATGCATAAATCTCAGGATGTAGTCTGGATAGGAATAAATCAGAACATTCGAGAGACAATATTGGCAAAAAAATGGTATCCGAAAGATTGACAAGTTGCCTCTCATGAAGCTAGAATTATAAATATGTTAAATTTGTCCCCCAGCATGATAGCTCTGAGCTCATGGAAAATTTTAACTACCCCTATTATGTCGCCCCAATAGTTTCTTCCCCCCCCCTAGATGGCTTCATTAAGTTAATTTTTGTTGGAGTATCTAAAGGTAATCTGAGAAATGTTGGTTTTGGAGGTCTCTTTTGGATTCGCAAAAGAGAATTAGACTTGTATTCACAACGGACTGTGGTTATTCTAGCAACAATGAGGTAGAGTTTATTGCGGTCAAACAAGGTCTCATTATCGCAGTGCTGACTTTCATCTTTTTCCTCGATAATTGCGGTAAGTTTCATGTATGTGAGTCTCATTCTATTAGATCTAGTCTAACATGCGCGTAGACTTAGGGCATCCCTTATGAGTCTTCACTAGGCACCGATTCAGTCTCTATTGGTTCAATTCTCGTCTCACAGGTATGTTTTCAGTCCCAATTCTTGTATACCTGCTCGTATGGCTCGTTATATTTATATGCTGGTCTTCGGGGTGAATGGTTATGCTTTAAATTGGTGGGTGTAGAAGGAGACCTATCTAGAATCCCTTATGGTTGTTACTGAATTGTTTCATGCGTTCTCGTGTCAATGGATTTCAAAATCTTGTTGTCGCGAATGGGTTTGTGCTGGGTTTGGTCTATGGGCCACTCGTGGCTCTATTACTGTTTGTGCCCCTGGCGTAAGGGATTTATTTATTGTATGCATGTATGTGGGTTAGGCCTAGAACCTTCAAGGTTTTGGTATTTGAGAGGTTCAGTTTATATTTACATCCTCAGATATCTCAGCCAAAGTTGGATTCATGTGTGGCACTCAGGCAACTCTATCGAGGTCATGCAACTCATTGCAAAAAGCGTATATTATTGATATTCATTTGGATTATTGGCAGACTTTGGTGCCTAACCTCGGTCATTCTTGAGGAAGATCCACCCAATACAAACAAACAGTTCATTTATATTAGATGATGAAGAACCTCCTAGCCAAATCCCTGGAGCAACTCCCGACAGGCATGCCTTCGTCTTCTCATGGGTACTTGGATTATAGTAAGGAGTTTCAAAAGATTCAATTTCAACTACAACAACAAAATGGTTGCCTAAGTCGCATTGAGTAGCATATTCCATGTATCCTTCAAACTGAGTTGTCAGGCTCCAGTAAGAACGACTGTTCTCCTATTGATTCACCTGAATATGAATAGTTTGATGGTGCACCCCTTGTTTTGACTTTTTGTATGCATCAGTCTCATACATTTAAGCATGTTTATAGTTTTCTAGATTGTAGGAAGTATAAATACACTCAGACTTATTTAGCGTGCCTTGATAGACTCATAATCTTTTTCTTTTGGATGGCTTATCATGTTGTTACCATCTGGAATTTGGATGTAACCTACCACTTTTTCGATAGAAAATTAATAGAAAGGTCCTACCAAGCTTACAAAAAAAAAAAAAAAAATATTGATTTTTTTTTATATTTAGTTTTCATATATCATTATAAAAATAATTTATTACTTTTTTTGAAGAAGATTATGGAAATCTCAAATGATCAATGCACTGATATGCGAAACATGCGAGTAGGAATGTCCAAAAAAGTGTATAAGGAGATCGTCAAAGAAATAGACATAAATGCATCACAAGAGGAGCCACCTAAACAACAACGTGCTTCAAATGTATGTAATCATGATTGGCTTTGTGCATATAAAAAAAATAATTTATCGTCAAATATTAATTTTCAAGTATTTTCTTGTAGAAAAGAAAACAAGATGGAACTTATTCAACACATAAGACAAGACGACAAAGAAGAAAATGGTTGATTTCAAATTTTGTGAGTAATTGTTAATATTTCCTTATAATAACTCAAGGTTTCATTTTTTTATATTTTAAGTTGTTTTACAACAACCAACCTTGAATATTTTCAAATAGGTGCTAACATACAAAGAAGGGGCCATCAAAAGAATTGATTGAGATTAGGTTAAATAAGGGTTGTGAGTATATGTTGGCATATCAAGGTTTTAATTGTGGAATTTGTAAGTATCTATGTTGTTTTACTTCTCCAAGTTTATAATTAATAGAACAAAACAATTCTTTGTATAAATCTAAGATTTATAATGGGGTTTAAAACATGCAGAAAACAAAGTATGGAACTACACCAATAGAAGACTTGTTGCAACAAGGCATGAGACTTGGTTTTGAAACCATGTGCACAGTTTATGAGTCACTTCCTATGATACATTTCTATTCAGTTTACATTGACACATATTATTTATTTCAATTTTCATTATTCTCACCAATGTAGATACACTCATTACATTTTATTTTTATGTTTGCAAATGGAACAAGATCAAGAAGATGAAAACAATCAATGCAATCAATAAAATATTCCTCCAAATAACCCAAGTCGTGGAAGTAGCTCGAGCACTAACAATAGTTCCAACAAATAATGATGATCTATTTGGATATGGTTGTAGTGTCTACAACCACCCTCCAAAATTTTGTCCTGCACCTAATTTCGAAGCCTCCCTTGGGAGTTTCGCTTGACGAATGCACACCCTCAGGTTCACTCCATGAGTCCTTGGAAGCCTTTGCATCTACCTTACTTGTTCATTTCACCCAAGTTTCTACATGTTGGTGTCTGAGACATGCTTGCGACCATGTTCTGGTTATGCTCAAAGTCTTCGCTTCGTGTGTACTTGTTGTGTTCGTTATGAAAGCATCTGTTGTACTCACACTCAGTCACATTTGCACAAGCATCATCATGGTCGATCAATGATCAATCATGAGTGTCGTGCTTGTTGCTTGCACCATTTGTCAGTCATGTTGAACATGTGTGTCTGGATGTTTTGAGTCGTTTCGTCATCAAGTCATGTGAGTTTGTGTTTTCATGATCATCTATGCATCTCTCGATCGTTCACACACTTAATCATTTTGTTGAAGTTGTGATGACTAGACTGCCCTCTGATAGACAGACCATCACCCCACCATTGACTCGATCGACTATCGCCTAGAACACCGCAGAAGCACCAAGCAAGTCTTTCCAAGCTGCATTGATCGCAAGCAATCCAATCAGCTTTCATGCTAACCACCTGGACAATCGGACCCGACAGCCACCCCGAGACTGAATCCCCTCAAAAATTGCACAGAGGCTACTGACCTTTCCTGCTCTACTGACTGAGGAAATTGCGCAGACTGGTTGGACAGACACCAAGTACCCGTCCCTGTCTCCCTCATAAAATTGGGTAGTTTTCCAAGTCAGTCCTCCCGACAGCTGACCGGTTACTCATCCAGGAAACCGCGCAGTTTTCATGAGCAGTCCTTCTACTAAACAATAGTCCACTTAGATCAGAAACTGTGCAGAGATGATTAGGAGGCCAAAATGTCAGCCTCAGTGCAGTTTTCCTCACCAGTAACTCCTAGCAGCAAACTGCCAATTCCCTCCAAGTATTGCGTAGTTTCTGCTGCCAAGCACCTAGCAGCTGACTGCTTGTTTCCATTGGGAATTACGCAGTTTCTATTGCCAGTGACAAAGCATCCAACTACCAGTTCCCTCTGGGAATTATGCAGTTTTGACTACCAGGCTCCCAGCTAGTTCCTCCCAAAAACTATGCAATTTCTACCTGCTGATCCTCCTTGCAGCCCAACCTGTTCCTCCATAAAATTGCGCAAGTTTTGCCTTCCAACCCCTGCTACCTGCTCGTTTCAGAAATTGTGCAGACTCTACCTACCTTGCCTTCCTGCTGCCTCAACTATCCATCCCAGAATTTGCACAATTTTTCCTTCTAGCAAAGTCGGACCTCGCGGATAGTCACTGTTGACTTGGATTGCCCATCTTCATCACTCAGTGACTATTGCGCAGTTTTCATCAGTAGCACCCAGAGCCATCATCTCGCTTCACAACTTTGCTGCCTCTCCCGATCACCTGCATTCGAAATAATCATGTGTCATGGTAGATTAGGATGTTTGTGTATTTGATGTCGTCTCGTCATGAGTGACTGTAGGCACAAGTACACTAATAAACATGGTGCGACAATGAAAGGGATGAACGAAGCGAGCACATGTAGAAGGACAAGTTCACCAATGGACGAACAAACGTTGCACGTGAATAGATGTTCTTGTGAAGGGATAATCATGCAAAGATGTGTTCGCGGATAAACGAATGAGAAAACATGCAAGATGTGCTCATGGACGGACGAATAGACGAAAATGCACCTTTCGCGAACAGATGAGCATGTCAAGTCTTGCAACATGCAAGCAAGGAACAACGTGCCAAAGCATCATCGAGCGAACCAAAGACCATCAGAGACTCCGCGCACTTTGCCATGCATAGGAGAAGCTATGTTACACCATGAAGACATCCATCACCTAGCGGCAGTGTAGCTCGACATGGACTCCAGCAACAACATGAATGTACCAGCACTGTCATGTCGAGTCATGTCACCCACATCTCTACTATGGGCTATGTTGTCAATCAATGTAATGTAACATGGAAGTCTAAGAGACCCACTTGTTGTACAAAGAGTCATGGAAGTCAAATAGTCATGAGGGTAGTCGAACAACCATAAGGGTCAGTTTCACCCTTGGCTATAAATACCCCCTCATTTGTACATGGAAGGGAATTTTCACCTAAGCTCCTCCCACATAGCAAAGAGAGTCTGTAATCTTTTCTTTGAGGAGTAAGTAGTGGCTCCAACGCCCTACTCACGGGTTTAGTGATGTATGGTGTAACGATGTGTCTTGGAACTTTCACTTAATTTAGAAGCCTGCTAACAGGCCAACACATTTTCACACATGTATTGTAACTGTTGTAAGACTAATCTTGAACACTTGTAATGCATGTTGCTTTAACTTGCGTTGAACACTTGAATTATTTTACTTGTTGTAATACATAATCTCTTAATGGAAATGTGTTGGATATGTTGTTAATGTTGTCTCACTCGTGGTGGCTATCTGCCCAGACGTCAGACAAACTTTTGACATAAAGCTTGTTGTAGCAACCATTGCACTCATTTGGACTCATCCATGAGTGTTGTACGTGTTATCTTACCTTGTGTGTTGTGATTGCCGCATCCATGTGGACTGCTCCTCTGGAAGCTATGCACGTCCTATTGTGTTGTGTGTTCATAGCCGAGTTTGGACTTCATCCCAGCCAACTTGGGACTCACTCTCACCCTCTCCCCTTACACTGAAAGAACCATTTACAAAAGTACACTAAAATTCACTAAGCACGCGAACCTCACTTCTCGAAGGCAAAGCAGACCACTCTCTTATGCTGACAAGCAAGAGTTGAGGCAAATCCTTAAGACAATGGCAACCGGGCCATCATATCGGATGGGATTCCCACACCAAATGGTGTGAGGTCTAGTTGGGACTTCATACTAGGGTGATCCCCTGAATGTTGGTAGGTCTAGCACCGTCAACATTTTTGGCGCTAGAAGAAGGACAACTAGTTGTATATGGCTGAATATCCCCTCACACTCATTCATCAAACATCTGGTCAAGGCAATAACTCACACTCCCTCTCACCTACACACGACTCTGCAATTGGTTACTCCTCACCACCCAGGATTGAAAATGAGATTCCATATCAATACCTTTGCTCCATCTGTCCATCACTCGCAAGTTCATGAAAGCAATTGGACTGATCGCAGGCATAAATCATCTTCCACACACATCTAGGAAGCCAAAAGCTACTCCCATAGGAGTTGTTGTATCATCGGTGGAAGAAGAAGTCCTTGCCACACTTGAAGATCTAGAAGAAGCTATTGAAGATGGAGAGGAACCTTCAATCTTTTAGCAAGGTGAACAAGGCACTCTTGTGATCTTGCAATCGAACTCCAGTATAGGAGGCAGAGGGGAAGGCAGTGGAGGAGGTGGAGGTAGCGACGAACCAATGGACTCAGAGCCGAAACCATCAGCTTCTGAAAGAGGGGAAGAGGATGAGGAAGAAGAAGAGATGGTTGACCCAAATCTTCAATGGATGACTAAGGGACCATTAGCTCTCCCGACAATTCTACACAAGATGTCGAACTGTGCAGAGAGAATGAACATCAAGTTCGACCCTGATAGCACGGTGAAGGCAGAAGACCATTTAGACAACTTCTACCTACAACTGTAGACCCTTGAGGTACAACATGAAGATGTAGCATGTAGATTGTTCCCATTTACCTTGGATGGTCGCTCAGCTGCTTGGTATCACAGCCTTCCAACAAACTCTATATAGAACTAGGTTGCATTCAAACACATGTTCCTTAAGAATTTCATTGATGAAAAGACCCCAGCCATGCTACTCAAAGAGTTGGGAAGCCTTAAGATGGAAAGAAAATAGAAAGTGAAAGATTTCAATTAGAGGTTTACACGTATATTGAACAAATTCACAGTAGACACTAAACCTCATGACTCCATCACCATTGATTACTACATGTTCGCACTGTCGACCAGCGTTGCTCGGTTCGTCAAGCGAGCTGCGAAACCAACACTTTTGGAAAATTGTGAAGAAGCTATCACTGTTGAGAAAGACCTGCGTGCAATTAGAGTCATGAAGGATGATGAATCAACAAAGGACTCCAAGGATGTGAGTATGAAGTCCCAAGCAATGGCGAGCAAGGGTAGATACAAGGAAGCAATCAATATTGAGACCCTCACTCGTCTTATCAAGAGCTTGACCACTGAAGTGTCCGAACTCAAACAACGTAAAATAGACACATTTGCAAGCAGTCACGTGCCCAGGTAGAGACAGGTAAGCAACTCATCAAGCACCAATCAGTTCACTTCAAAAACTATGCAAAAGCCTGTGTTCCAACTCGAGCAGTGTGCAAATCCTAAGTTTTATTCTTTCCATGAAGAACATCACCTTGAGAACTCTTGTTCGGACTTGAAGCGAGTCACAAGTTCTTTCTACAGTCATACACTCGATGCGAGAAGCAATATGTAGGAGCAGCCAGAAGACACTGATGATCACAAAGAGGTTGCACCTAATGAGCCATCAAGCTCTCGACATGTGGTGAACGTGTATCAGTGCTTGCAAACAATGTCAAAGACGAACACCGAGAAGCAGCCCCGAAAGAAAACTGATCATTACAATCTTATGAGTAAAGGGGCTCCCCCTACACTTGGGGAGATGCAAGAAAATATCAGATTGTTGATAAGGAAGGTCGATCCACTAGCCGCCCCAAAGAAGAAAACATAAAGCAAGTTCGAGAAGACAACGACAAACAAAAGCGCATCCATGAGTAGGAAGTTGCAAAACACTCCGTCGGACAACACGAACACCTGTTCTACCCCGAACGCCTTAGTAATTCTACCTCTGGACTAGAACATTATTGATGACATGAAGAAAACTTGAGCAAACATAAGTTTGTTCAAGTTAGCTAAGATCCAGAATCAATGAGATATCATGCTATGCGCATTGGGACAAACAACAATAGACAACGTAGCCTCTACCAGCAAGGGAGCAAGCACACCTCCCAGATCACTTTCCACTGTGCTCAATACACTCCGGATGGAATAAGCAAACTCAGGTTTCCCTCCATTCCTACTTTCATTTGAATTTTTTAACCACATTGTTCACAATTGCTTGGTTGATTCTGGTGCGGTAACCAATGTCATGCCACTCTCCATTGTTAAGAAGATCAATGCGCAATGGAGCGAGACATCCAATCGAATCATCCAACTTGATCGAGTAGTGGTACCAGCATTGGTGAACTAGGAAACGTGATCATCCGACTATCCCATGATAGTCGAGTCCACTAATGCATCAACATAGTTGTTGTGGACATACCATAAGCATATGGTCTATTACTCATCAAAGGTTGGTCTAGCAAGCTAGATGGATATTTTGCTACAAAGTGGTCTCACATGCGGCTTCCATACAAGGGCAAGGGCAACCAAATTCGAATAGAATCCGAGAGGTATATGAAACATAATGTCACTCCCCTAAGTGGTGAGAATGAATCGTTGACCTTTGCAAAACTCATGTTTGGAAACTGCCTCCTTGAGACAACATTGGGGTGTTATCCTACACGGCAAGCTCCAACCCCACCAGATGCGTAATTGGGACTTCTTCCTTCCCCAACTGATGGTAATGAAACTTGTACAACACATTTTACCAATAGTAGTAGTAGCAACAACGGTAGTAGGATGGCTCAGGAGCCGGTGTGTTCAGATCGACCCTTACAACAGGAAGCATCTAGTTTCAAGTCGCTTAGAGTTCGAGTGCATGAACAACGTAGCAGAGTATGAGGCACTCTTGTTGGGGTTATAGAAAGCCATCAACCTCAACCTGGTCATGCACAAAGTGGTAGGTGATTCAGAGATAGTGATACGACAGGTACGTAACACCATTCACTGTTTATCACGACATCTCAAAAGTTACTAACAAGAGGTATGGCGACTAATCTCAAAATTCAAAATATCATTGTTGTACCACATACGCGTAATGCAGTTGCCAATGCATTGGAAAATGCAGCCTCGAGAATGTCACCCATTAGGGATATATTTACTATTGAAATTTTGTATAAACCATCTATCTTGGACAACATAACTAACTTACGTGTGTTTAATGATGATCAACAAATACTGCATTTCATGGCCAATGCTGACGTATTCAAAGATGCAGCAATAGATGATGATGAGCACGAGCACTCTCTGCAAGCAAAAGCTAGTAACATAAAAGGCTACATTATCACAAAAGGTGTGGCAACCCTGGAAAAGCTTTATGAATTGCAAGAACATTTTTAGGGGCCAAGGAACAACAAGACCCACAGTTTCACCATGAAGCATGAACTGATAAACCTGGGAACAGAACAAGATCTGAAGTTTGTCAATCCTGGTACGTGTTGTACATAGCAAGAACGGGATGCCTTTGTCCGCTTGTTCAAACAGTACCGAGATGTGTTCACGTGGATGTATGATGATCTAAAAACTTATGACACGTAGATCATCCATATCAACATAAGCTAAGGAAAGTACATCCGTCGCTTGAATCCCTGATACAGAAAGAGCTTACTAAGTTGTTGGATGCATGGATCACATACAAATTTCTCCATTCCACATGGGTCTCCAACCTTGTTCATGCACTAATAAGTTCGTTTAAATCCGCTTGTGTGTTGATTTTCAGAACATAAATCGTGCCTCAGACAAAGACAAATACCTCGTGTTTTCTATGGAGCACATTTTGCAACCAGTATTTGGGGCACAAATGTTCTTTCTTCTTGATGGTTTCTCAGGATACAATCAAGTTCTGGTAGTAGAACCTGACAGACTCAAAACTACTTTATGTACCAAGTGGGGTATGTTCGCTTATAGACGAATGTCGTTTGGGCTTGTAAATGCAGGCGCAACATTTCAACACGCCATAGACATCACCTTTCATGGACTCATTGGACAGAGCGTGGTGGTATGCCTCGATGATGTGACCGTTTTCTCAAGAAGACGAGAAGACCACATACGCCATCTGAAGAGAATCTTTGAGCGATGTCGTAGATACCGAATTTCCTTTAATCCCAAAAAGAGTGTATTCGCAGTGTCAGAGGGGAACCTCCTCAGACACATTGTTTCCAAAAGTGGGATCAAGGTGGATCTAGATCGGGTCTAAACCATTACATAGATCCCTTACCCATTCAACAAGAAAGCCATGCAATCCTTCTTGGGCAAGATAAAATTCCTTCGGAAGTTCATCTCAGATTATGCACAGATAGTTAAGCCCATGTAGGACATGATCAAGAAAGTAGTTACAGTTGGGGTAAGAAGGAAAAGTATGCATTTTCTTGGATCAAGCAAGCCATTGCAAAAGCGCATGCGCTCTACAACCCAAATTTCACAATTGTTGTTGGAAATTGATATCCTCCTTCCACAATTTCCCAAACATCAGCTCCAAGGGATTGTAGATAGGTGCTGGTTCTTATTTTCCAATATACTAAGTTGCTCCCATTGAAGATTGGTGGTCTGATGGATCCCATGCCTTCATGATTATTCATCTTGAAAGATCTTCCTTCAAGCAATCAAGCTTCTTTTGAACAACCTGCTCTGATACCAATTGTTGGATATAATACTGAGAGGGGGGGTGAATCAGTATTATCAGATCAATAATTTTTCATTTCCCAAATAGATTTATATACGCTACTTTTATGAAGTGAACTAGCGTGTACACGCTACTGTGATTAGTGAAACCAACGTATACCTAGAGAACTTGTGATTTAGTTAATTTATCATGTGTTTATCTATAACCAATGCATCAGTAACTTATTAAACAATGCAATAAAACAGAATAAACAATCTCACATAAGCAAAACACATGAACAACAAGATTTAAGGTGGAAACCTAATGTGGGTGAAAACCACTTGCTGCTATCATCTTTGTCTTCTTTTTAATAATAATAAAATATGTTTACAATCTTGTACTGGTGCAAACTCATACCAGTATGCAGGCACCCACCTGCAGAAGGCTACAACCTTCTCTCATTTTCTAGCTTCTACTAGAAGGGAGCTACAACGCCCTAGCTCTCGTACTAGCTAATGTGTTTACTAGTACGTAGGCGCTGGCCTACAGAAGGCTATGACATTCTATCTTCCTCCAGGGACCATGTTTGATAAATTTTCAGACAGGATGCTCGTGGTACACAACAATACACATGAAGGCCTCGTTTCATCAAATTTTCATACTGGACCCATTAGAAACTTGGAAACTCAAATTGCATCAACCAACAATCAGTTAATCTGAACAATCAGATCATTGTCACTAGAACACTATGTTGAACCCAGAAACTTGCATCATCATTTATAACCAGCTGCAACCTCTAAAATCATGCATCAAAATGTATACACTATTTTACTGAACCCAACCTGCATGTATACACTACTTCCTTTAATCAAACTTGCATATACTTTCAAAACTACTGAAACATAAAACTTCTGAATCAAGTTTGTACCAACCAGCAATATATTGAAAAACTACTGTCAATTTACATAACTTTACACATGCAGTAGTAGAGATCACCCTTCTCACTAATAAAATCAATCAATCAGATATAAAACTCCTTATTCATTCAGTTTTACATTCATATCTGAGAAGACTTCATCGACAAACAACAATAAAACAACAGAACTGATCAAATAGATCTAAAGAATAGGCTTTTCCTCTGTATACACTACTTGGAAGAGTAGAACCTACGTGTACACACGCTTTTACCGAGACAAACCAACATATAGATTTGCAAATATTAACTCATAACTTCCTTGCTATTCCAAACCTTAGACAAGCCAAAATCATGACATTTAAAGAATAAAATAGGTGTACACAATCAGATCTGGCCCAACCAATATCACATCATTCAATGATAAGTCATTTTAGGTCTCATGTTCCTGATCCAACATTGAATTCAAGGTGCACACAATATTTTAGATCAAATCACAAAGATAGCCCCTGCAACATAAAATAAGCTTTAGATATAAGTATTCCTTAGAAACCTTTTTCACTTGCACGCCTTGGCCTCATGATCTTCTCCTCCTTATATAGTTTTAGGACTTTCTCAATACCTCGGACCAAAACCACTTAGGACTCGTGGTATTCTTGGATAGGATCAAATAGTCATTACTCTACTCAATATTGTAGGTTAATACCAAGTTATTGACCCTCGATATTGTCTCCTCTTGAATTTCCTTGAATTTCCAACATATACGCGCTTTTCTTCTTGTGAGAATGCGTGTATAACTATACGCTCTTTTTGTTCTGTGGCCCTGTGTGTATACGTTGTTTTGACTAAGTGTACCTGCGTATACATCTTAAACTACTTTTCACCATCCTTTACCTTCAACTTCTTCATTCTGATTAGTAGACTTTAGTTCCCTATTCTTCTTTACCAATGCCCTGTTACATCTGAATGGATTTGCTACACTATGGGTTGCCTTTCATCAAAACTGAACTGACCTGTTACTGAGTTGCCATCAAGGACAACACTTGTATCATAATGTCAATATCTTGAACACTTGTAATGCATGTTGCTTTAACCTGTGTTGAACACTTGAACTATTTCACTTGTTGTAATACATAATCTATTAATGGAAATGTGTTGTATATGTTGTTAATGTTGTCTCGCCCATGGTGCCTATATTCCTGGACATCAGACAAACCTTTCACGTAAAGCTTGTTGTAATAATTGTTGCACTCATTCAGACTCATTCGTGAGTGTTGTACGTGTTATCTTACCTTGTGTGTTGTGATTGTCTCATCTGTGTGCACTGTTCCTCCAGAAGCCGTGCACCTCTTGTTGTGTTGTGTGTTCCTAGTCGAGTTGGGACTTCATCCTAACCAACTTGGGACTCACTATCATCCTCTCCCATTACAGTGAAAGAACCATTGACACAAGTACACTAGCATTCACCAAGCACGCGAACCTCACTTCTCGAAGGCAAAGCAGACCACTCTCCTGTGCTTACAAGCAAGAGTTGAGGCAAATCTTAAGACAATGGCAACTGGGCCATCATATCGGATGGGACTCCCACACCGAATGGTGTGAGGTCTAGTTGGGACTTCATACTGGGGTGATCCCCTAAATATTGGTGGGTCTAGCACCATCAACATATATCAATGCAACCTGTTGTATTTTTTGAAATAATTGTCTGTGAAAATCAAACATTTTGTTTGATGTAGTGGCCATAGTGTCCTAATTGAAAGACAAGGAGTTACCAATAACACTCCCATTTTGTATGAAAAATAGCCTCTTATTGATATATAATAAAATACATTTTAATTTACTATGTTGTGTTATCCAATGTCATTGTGAAATGTTACACCATTGATTAAATATATGGATGATTAAATATTATAATGAAGATACACAAAATCTGATAATAGAGAAAATTAATCCAAACATCATATACAAATGCACTAATTAAATTTTAATTTATATGAATGTTTTTATAAGATATATGTCGATTTTTCGATGAATAACATATTTAAAAAATTACAATAATTGCATGTCACAGGTTGATGTTTCCAAAAAAGAGAAAATCTCATACAAAAAGTCGGTGCATTTATAACATAAAAACACATCAGTGCATTATTTTATATAAAATCACTGTGATAAAATCTTTTTGCATGACCCGTGCCTTTTCGGAAAACTACAACACCAGGGCATTTATTTTGTCAAGCACTGGTATTGTTTGAGATTAACAACCCACTGCATTGTAATTTTTAACGCACCAATTCTTTCATAGAACTAACATCGTGGTCCTACAAAGTATTATTTCCAGCCTGGTGCATTATGAAAACTAGCAACGCCGATACTTTTATATAACTAATGCATCGGGGCGATTGTACAAACGATACACATCAGCAATGCAAGTTTTAAAAAAATTGCAGGAGCTCAACAATGATTTTTTGTGTGCCCCAATGTCATTCCTTACAAGAACTCCCTGGGGTTTTTTTATGTGTTAGCACCGGTGCCGTATATATTACGCATCGATGTTCTTTGCATTTGACGTCTTTGTTTTTTTAGTTATGTATGTCGCTCGATGCTTTTATATATGTAGCACATCAATGCTACTTGTACCATGAAGCACACCACACACCTAAAAAGAAAACCTTTGACTGCCCATAATTTTTTAGTCGTGATCAACTTTCGTTAAAACAAAAACAAAAACAAAAAATCCAATTTTATAACACTACAATCCTCCGTTATAACCTCCGCCAGAAGGTAATTTCCTTGTAGTGTGGCGTCATACCTTTATGAGCAAAAGCAAAAACAAAACAAAAAAAAAAACCTTCGACCACCCATAATTTTTTAGTTGTGATGAAGTTCTGTTAAAACAAAAACAAAGACAAAAATCCAATTTTATAACACTACCTTATAGTGTGGGGTCATACCTTTATGAGCAAAGTTCTTATCATCTTAATAATGTCCTACACATTAATGGATTTCTAGCAACATGAAGGATACATACCAATGCTACTTGTACCATGAAGCACACCAAATAAAAATAAAAAATAAAAAATCCGCTA
The DNA here is from genome assembly GCA_000404065.3 of Pinus taeda. Taxonomy (NCBI): domain Eukaryota; kingdom Viridiplantae; phylum Streptophyta; class Pinopsida; order Pinales; family Pinaceae; genus Pinus; species Pinus taeda. The sequence continues at coordinate 200,374 of APFE030327317.1, read as the reverse complement.
AAACCTTCGACTGCCCATAATTTTTCAGCTCTGATGAAGTTCCGTTAAAACAAAAACAAAAAAACATAAAATCCAATTTTATAACACTACAAACCTCCATTATAACCTCTGCTAGAAGGTATTTTCCTTGTAGTGTGGGGTCATACTTTTATGAGCAAAGTTCTTAACATCTTAATAATGTTCTACGCATCAACGGATTTCTGGCAACATGAAGGTCACCTCTATCAAAGTTTGTATAAGGAAGTCATGCTTCTTGAGAGTTGACCTATCATGTTGACCACAATGATGTCATGTTCATGCCATGTTAGTATCCAATACTCACACATGTGGAGCTAGTCACTTGTGTACTTTCAAGAGGACTCTAGAGGGTATAAATTCCTAAACTTAAATGGTTGTTAAGGCATGCAAAAACCATAAACCTAACCCCATATGAATATTGAAATATTACTAAACATTATGCCACTAGGATAGGAAGGGCTTCCATTCTTATTTTACTGAGTATTGTTCCATAGTAGAGAAGAGCATCAAGAGTGGAAAATTTAAGTAGAACAAAAGAGAGAGAAAATCCTATTGTAGCCATATAAGTCATGTTGTACATGGAAACTCCATAGTGAGTTCACTTTTATTGTATTTATGTTTTATAACCGAGAAGAAAAAATCAAAGAACAAGTCTCACCTTCTACTGTGGTTTTTCTCATATTGGGTTTTCCCAAGGCACATCTTTCGTTCATCATGTGGATAATATGTTTTTTTTCCACTGAAAAAATCCGTAATTTTTCATTATATTTGGAAAAATTACATATTGTAGATGCTTTACACATATGCGGTTCACACTGTGTATATGACAGTGTTCCATATTTGCATAAATATTGTGTGGTGCACTATGGATTTCTTCAAAATTTTAAAACTGTTTACAGCTTGCCATAGGGCTGTTATCAAAACACAGTATCAAAAATATACATTGTCTGATCATCATGTATAAACATTATCTGTCTGTCAAAAAACAAAAAATCTGAGCAGTATGTTAAGATCCTGGTGCATGCTGATATCCTTGGTCTATGTAAGGCCGATGAAAGTATCTGAATTCGTTATGTTCTTTCACCTCAGTGACCTCCCATAGGCCTCTGTCCATCAGCGCGGCCTCCTTGGATAATTTGTCAGCGTGGCCATTATGTTCCCTGTATATGTGAGAGCAAGTGATGTCGTTAAATGTTGTCATGTGGATAATATGTTGTTTGTTTAGTTTCTTTCATTTAAGTTTTAATCCATGTCATTATTTTCTGCACTAATCTAGTAATATTAAATCTAAAATAAAACATTGCACAATAAGATATTATATAATATTGTAAGATTTAGTATGTGTAATTGTTCCATTTGGAATATTCATGGTAGTTTATATATCATATTTGTATCAAATTATCTTCTTCTTCTTCTTTATTGTTGGGGGGGGGGGGGTGGGTGGTTGTTGTGCGAACTATAAGATCCAATAATAGCCATGGTCGTTGAGTCTAGTAGTAATCTAGGAGATGAGCTAGAGAAGAGATTTCCAAAGCTAGAAGCACAAGTGGCTAACATCCATACATGATATTTAGAGAAAAAGTTTGGACCTTTCTACGATTTTGGTATAACTCGTAATTTTTCTCATATAAGAGATCTTGAGATAACGAAGACCCATAATGTAACAACCCTGGTCAAAAATTTATGTAAGAGTTAATAAAGGAAAATAATAACCATGGTTAATGGGACACATATTCCAAGTTGAATTTTGGGCAAAAACATAGTGATGGGGATCATTGGTGATTGATTAATGGTTAAGGAAATTGGCAAAGGCTTTGGAAAGGAAAAAGAGAATTTTGGCACATTTATGAAAATAATGGAAATTAGGAGAAAAGGGAGTTGAAAGGTCACAAGTTGCATGTGAGGATGAAAATGAAGAAAATAATGGAAAATGAAGAAAATAGAGGCTTCATTAATAAAAAGGCTTCTGAAGATCAGTACATAGACCTCTTCTTCTTCTTCTTCTTCTTCTTCTTCTTTTTCTTTTTTTTTTTTTTTTTTTTTTAGTTTTGGATCTCTCTCTCTCTCTCTCATACTCTTGGACACTTAGATTTTCTTGGAGAACTCTTGGAGGAGTGTGGCATGCTTAGTTTTTGGAGCAAGAAGGCAAAGGAAGAGCAGGAAAGTGCAAGAGGACAACGGGATCAACAACTACAACGAGTTTTGTTAGTAGGCACCGAGTTGCATGTATGTTTTCGTCACTGGTTTTGGCATGCATGGCATATGCATGTGGTTTATTGGTCATGATTTGTCATTGGCATGGGGAGTACCTGAATTGACAATGGATTTTCCTAGCCTTGCCATTTCATGGATAGCCATGGTGTTATGGGATTAATTCTTTATCTTTAATTCCTAAAGGTGTCATTGAGTTTTGGGTAGTGACTTCGGGTCTGGGCCTGAAAAAGCAGCTCACATCCTAGAGACGTGGGCACACCACTAGGCTGAAAAGTCCCTGGACGCATGCATACCCATGTTGTGGGAGCATCCATAGCCTCTTAGATGCATGCATGCCCATATCAAGGGAGCATCCGAGAGTTTAATGGTAAAAAACCCAGTCGGACCTACGGGCTAGTTACCTAAGAGGTTGTGATGGTTCCTAAGAGTCTTGTTGTTGATGTGGAAGGTCTGTATGGTGTGTTTCCATCGGTTCCACTTCCTTAAGGTGATTTAGGATGTTGAATCATATCACAATAACTTCTTGTCACATGTTTACCTTGGTTGGCCAATTATTTACACATAAAATAAGTTGAAAAATATTCATACAAAGAGAGACCAAGTTTTAGTGTCAACACTTATTTCCAGCCTCTATCTAATGTGGAAGCGAAATTTGACAACAAACCTTGCCAAGGAAAGATTGATGTCATTAAATTGAATTGTTGGTTGCAATAATTAGAAGTTTATTTCAATGTTCATAAAAAGGAGATGAGGAGAAGATTTCATTTGCTTAATTAAAATTGGAATGGAATGCCCAAACATGATGAGAGATTCACAGTAATATTCTTAGGCTAGAGGGTGATCCCTGAGTAACAAAGTGGTAGGTGTTTAAAACCCTCATTAAGCCACAATTATACCCTTTTGTGTATAAATAAGATAGGTGGATCTATTGGCATTACTTCCAATAAAGGAAAGGGTAGAATTTGCAAGAGTACCACACTGAATTATAAAAACAAGCCATTACATTGGGTATGTGTCACAAGAACCTATATGTACCCCTTGAGTTTTGGGGAGGCATACATAGTAATTTGAGTGACAGTCATTAAACATAAGATAGTTGATGATGCCTACTTGCAAGCGCAATATCTGAAGAATATGGAAACTAAGAAAGACAATTGAGTGGTTCCAAGTAGAAAAACCACTAAGATGGTTTCGGGGAGGGAAAGAAGTGAAAAGGAAAGAATAAGAAGGCAAAAGCCACATGAGATTAATGCAAGGATCCAAACAACCACTATAATCATAATAATACTAATGATCACACCAAGAAGAAAAACACACAGTCATGAATTCAAGTAGTTGGGTAATTGTATTTTAGATGTAGATGAAAATATTTTTTGCATTGCAATGCAAAAGGAGGTGAATCTTAGTAGCCTCCATCCTAAGGAAGAGAAGAAGATGTCTAAACTCTTCCATATTAATGTCTAGGTCAAGAAGGAAAAGGTAGATTCTTTATTTGATTATGGTTCAAGGTTAACCTCATAGTTGAAAATCTAGTTAGTGAGCTTGGATTAGAAGTCCGTAACAATCTTCACCCATATATATTGTGATGGGCAAGTAAGGATGTAAAGCTCAGGGTTTCTAAGCAGTGTAAAATCAAATTTTATATAAGTGAAAACTATATTAGTGAAGTGGAGCTATATTTAGTACCACTTGATCTATGTGGTGTAGTGCCTAGAATCCCTTAGATGTACACGAGGAGAGAAAACTAGTACCACCTTATCAAGGATGGAAAAACATTAATGCACATAAAGGTAAACCAAGATCTCTCTTATAAGTGCTAACCAATAAAAGAAAATAATTTTTTCAAGTTGGAAGTTTTTGTATTACTCATATTAAGATAGAAATGGTTAGGAGATGAATTAGTAAAGGTAAAAGCATCTTTGGAGGGATTTACTAAAGAGAGGACACATTAGTTGGAGGAGTCGTTGTAGGTATATGAAGAAGAGTTCCAGGTTTTTGACAAGTTTGGCAACATGTGCATTCTCGTGCCTTGTGAAAATATCATCAAGGGATAAGATGCAACACACATGTTCTTTAAAAATGTCTATTTTCACTTTGGGATACTAGGGAATATAATCTTAGATGAGAGACTAGATTTACCATTGCCATTTGGACTACACTTTGGGAGAAGATGGACATCAAGTTTAAGAGATATACAACATTCCATCCACATACAAATGGGAAAATAAAAGTAGTGAACATAACATTGGTTTAGCTTTTGAGGGGCTACAATTAGAGGCATATAAGGATCTAGGAAGAAAATTTGATTTATATTTGGTACTTTTGTAATAAATCGATCCATTCTTCTACCAAAAAGTCCCCTTTGGAAGCTTGATTTTAGGTATTTTTCACATTCACCCTTAGATGTTTTATATGGAAAACGATGAGGAGCAAGGGAAGAAATCACATGAGAAGCTTTGAAGGATGGAAATTTCAAGGATAAGATCAAGCATATCAATTTGTGGGTACATGAGACATTGAACAAGTCAAGGTGGGAGATGGAGTATGGTTGCATTTAAATAAATAAAGGTTACAAAGTCTTGGCAAGAAGATTAAGGCTTTATGCTATGGTCCTTTTTAGGTGTTGGAGAATGTAGGTGATGATACCTAATATACCCAGATATGTGCACATTAACTTAGTTGTGAATATGGAGAATTTGAAACTCTATGATTCATCCATGTTAAACCTGGAAATTGGTGGGTAAGTCCTACCCACCACAAAGGACTTAGGTAGATTTAGTAGAAGATACAATTTTGCGAAGAAGTCCCTACCGACCAAACAAAGGCAACATGAAATTTGGTAGGTTTCTCTGAAAGGATGACTTCTAAGTAAGGTCAAAAGGTACTACAGGCAGTAGGTAGAGCAAAAATTTCCTCACCTTCATCACTAAAATATTTGTTGGACTTGCCCCTTGATGGCCCTTGTAAGAAAGCTAGGTTTCTTGAAAATGGCAGTGATAAGGTAATTCACTAGAACTTATCATTTGGCCAAGATGATAGAATCCTAGCTCTCAAATAACTAGGTTCTTCACAACAAGGGCCACATCAATTGCTTCTTTTGTGGTAGGGGTGTCTATGCCTTTTTACTTAAGCATAAGGGAGACAAGAAGCTAATATTAAAAAATAACCTCTACTTCATGGGTTCAAGCGAGATGTACCTCAATCACAAGTCTTTAAACTTCAACTAAAAATAATATTTACCTTTGGTTATGCCAGTTTCAGTGCACCTTCCACACATACCTTTGATCTTATAAGATAATAAATTGGTTGAAACAATCAAGAACTAGCTTGGGAAGTATGTATATCAAGTAGTTATGAAGGCAAACACTTATTTTTAATGCTAAGGTCTATGTTTAAATGGATATCAAAATTGGTCTAATGTAATCAATTTACTCAAGACTCGAAGGCCAGGTTCACCTCTAGACCCTACACCATTAAAAAATACCATTTCAATACAATAATTCCCATGAATACCCCTCCAGAATATCCATCTAACGTAGTGGAATTTGGTAATAAATTTGTCATAACTAGTAAAGAGGTACTTCTACTAGTTCAAAGCCTCAAAACCCCCTTCCTCTAGCCCCCAAACTTGCCTTGAAAAATCAATTTGTTATTCCTAATGTACCCTCCCATGAGGATTGAGAAATCCCTTAATCTCCCCCTGCAGTCAAAGCTTATCCCTCAAAGCCCTCCCCATTGGTCCTTTTCTAGTAATCAACCACATTTAGATACGAAGATCTAAGAAAATAATCTCAATAGTTTACCCATGGTATTATAAATAAAAAGCCTCGGTTTGTAAAAGGACAAATTGGTCCTCTATAACGTAGCAACCATAAGCTTCTTTCATTTAATAAATGATTTATTAAATGGATAATGGTTATCTTCCTTATGTATTCAGTGTACAGATTGTGAATATTGTGTTGTTGCTTTCCTCTCCCATTGTAGTGTTCAGTACCTAGTTCTCCTATATCTTAGACCCTCCTAAGATCTGGATCAGTGGTATTAGAGAGGGGTTACGACTCCATGACAATTGGGATTTTTGGGACGAAATAGGGTTGCCCGACAGTGGTCATCAGAAGATAAAGTGACCAAACGCGTTTGCATATTTTTTGGTGCAATTCAAATGGGTGTTGATAGTGTCGAGCATTATTCCTCTATCCTTCTTGTTCTATCAGTATATCCAATAATGGGCTACTATATGATGCTTGATCCATGGTCCCTCATCATAGGAGACTCACAATCGGGCAATTAAGGAAGTGAAAAATGTTCAAGAGCACAGGGTGCATGCCCCATGTTAAGGCTCAAGCTCAACCATTGTCCCATATTCAGGCCCACACTTAGACATCACCCTACCCATTTGTAAGATTCAAGAAAGTGAAGGATCACATCAAGAGTTGAAATCTGAAGCTCAACGTAATGATATGCACAACTCGAATATCATGGCTTGAGTTCTCCATGAGGCAATCAAAGCACAAGCATTCCACAAGTTTGAGGTGGATCTCTCCGATCTCATGAACATTGTGTGGGCAGATAGGGAGAGGATGTTCATCAAATGTGATCCCATGGTTTGCACGTGGGAGGTTAGCGTTGCCATGTAGCCGTTGGGGATGGTGCCCCAGGTGCTCCCCGAGCTCAATGATCTAATCATGGCCAGGGTCATCAATGACTATGACATCAAGGACAACAACCACCTCTTTGGGCTCTTCTCTAATACTTGTATCACCTACGAGCTTGTCTTGGTTGATAGGTATCTGGTCAGGGCCACTGCTAATAATGAGTACTCAAACCTCTTCCATGTGGTGCCATGGTCGCATGGCTCCATCAAAATTACTTGTCGAATCCAAGTTCTAACTCACTCCCATTAAGGAATACATGAAGGTAACTTATAGTCCTGTCACTGATAACCAGGATAACATCATCTACCACTACCTAAAATATTTCTACCCTCCTCAAAATAATTACGAAGAAAAGGTGTCTGATTTTGTAACTATGATCTTCAATGACACAACTTTTGTGATCACAACAGACACTTATGCTTAAATATAAGTGGCGAAACGCAACAAGAATGTGATTAATGAGAATGGATGGTGGTATAAGCCCTAGTTCCACACCCATGTTTCCACTGCGGTTAAGAAAGGAAAGTTTGTTGAGTACGTGCCTGCTCATGAGTATCACCATCGACACACCAAATCCTTGTATTAGGAAGGCACTCTCATTATTCCCATGGTGAATCATCCTCTTTTCCCATACTTCCTTGAATGATTGTTGTTGGAACCAACAAGAGTGACGAGGAATGTGTTGCAGTTGCTATAGATATTCCTAGCCATGATTATGGGGATCATAACTCTTGCTCATTTGTCGTGTATTCTCGATGAATGAAACATATATTTAGTGAGAATTAAGATCATAATGGGTGGAGGGCTATCACAATGTTTACTGATAATGTTGGTTTCATCCTTTCTTTTACCAGGGGAAATGGAAGCCAACCTTGCCAGTAAAATAAATGGGAAACCCTCCCCACAAACCACAGGATCTCGTCATAACTACAAGAATGCTTTGTCTAAAAGTATTATCTTCTATGAAGGATAAAGATTAGGAAAAATGCTTGCAACTCAACGCATGGCCTAGAGAAGAGAGTTTGCCTTAGTAGACGATTCAAAAACAAAGGTGGACTTGGTAGGAGGGTATTACGATGCAGGAGACAATGTCAAATATAGTTTTCCAATGGCTTATACAACCATGATGTTATCATGGAGTGTGTTAGAATTCACAAATCTCATGGATGAAGTGTTGCCAAATGCCCTTAATGCAATTCGTTGGGCTATACACTATCTCCTTAAAACAATAGTTTACCTAGACACTATATATGTGTAGGTGGGTGATCCTAATTCATATCACCATTGCTGGGAGAGACCATAATACATGGAAACTCCCAAAACAATTTACAAGATTAGCAAAGAAAATCTTGGCTCATAAGTTGTTTCTGAAAAAGTTGCAACATTGGTTGCTGCCTCCATTGTGTTTAAAAAATTAGACCCCCAGTATTTTGAGTGTCTCCTCCAAAATACAATGTGGGTGTTCGACTTTGCAAACAAATACATGGGAAAATATAGTGATAATCCCTCACTAGGATCAAGAGTGTGTCCTTTCTACTGCAACTATAGTGGATATGAGGATGAATTGTTATGGGGTGTTGCATGGTTGCTAAAGTCCACAAAGAACAAAGCACATAGAAACTACATACTTAAAAATGGCTTAGCAATTGGATATGAGGAAACCAACTTAAAATTTAGGTGGGACAATAAGTGTGCCAGACTTAATGTTTTGCTAGCCCAATCATTCTTTCATGGGAATGTAATAGTTCTAGGATACTGCAAGGAGAACGCTCACTACTTCATTTGCTCTCTCATGCCATAATCACTTTATTCACAGAAGTAATTCACGTCAGCTAGATTTATTTACAAGCTAACAGGGGGTAACATGCAATGAGTTATGGCCTTCTCATTTCTACTTTTATCCTATGTTAGTTATTTGATCCATGCTAATCAAACTATTGTATGTGGAACAACAACAATTTCTCCTAAGAGACTCATACAATTTTCCAAGTGACATGTGGACTACATACTTTGAAATGTGGTGGGATATGATTTTTTCTTCGCTTATTATATTCATCATTGAGTTGTTGGAATGGACCCAGATTCAACTTATGTGGTTGAGATGTCTTTCTTAGAAAAGGTGTTCCATTTATGTGTGACAAAAGCAAGTGGATTTCTTGCAATGAGTCCAATGAGAATCTACAAAGACAAGTCACCAAATAAGTTGTAACGCTCTCCTCCCACATCTACCTAAGCAACCGACTAGCCAAGGTAAACATGCGCCCTAAGTTACATTAAGGAAGTGTAACCAACGAAAACACACCATACCGACACTCAACATCAGCATTATGACCCTCAAGAACCAACCCAACCTTTCTGCCAACTAGCCCCTGGGTCCCACTAACATTTTCAACCACTTGACCTCTGGACGCTCTCATGTTATGGGCATGCCAACGTCTAGGGATTTTTTGCTCAGTTTTGTCCCAGCGTCCCTGGGATTTAATCCACATTTTAAGGCCCAGAGCCCAGTCCACTACCCAAAATTGAATGACACCTACAAAACAGTAAAACAATAGGGACATAACAGTAGTAATGCATTTACTTGAATAAGACCTTGACTGGACCCCTATTATCCATGACAGGCATTTTGTTAAACATATCACGAATATGTAATCTACAGGTGTAAAAAAAACAAATATGAGCATAGGGGTCTCATACTTATCTTAGATTCGCTATGAGGCATTGTTTCCTTATCACTTTAGTTGCAGTTTCATCCATTAGGCCATAGAAACATTGTTCATTCATATACAAGTAAAAACATGCTGGGAGCCATACATAGGCATTGTCATAATACATATTCATAACCAACATAATAACAACAGAAATACCAAGGATATAAAAGCCATAGAATCCACATATAAACTAGTGTGTTACTCATAGAAGTAAAAGGAGAAATAATCCCATATTAATGAAGCAAAGGCCAATCTGGTATGGGACTTCCACATTCCACCCAACCGTAGAATGGCTGAGCCAAATCTCTCTTTATCCATTCACCCTTGTGCCATATTCCAAGAATTAAAGTGGGATCTCGTAGAAAACATCAATCCAAAACCATCTAGGGCTTCTAGAGGCCATCCACCTCAACTCATCAAACAATGATTCCACCTCATGGTCAAACATCACAAAACCATCTTCAGATTGGTCTCTATCCAAACCTTCCAGGGCCTCTAGAGCGTTTGTCCAACCAGGACTTCCAGGACTAGTAACTCAACCCACGAATGGCTTCTAGAGCATTTATCCAACTAAGGCTTCCAGGACTAACACTCAACCCAAGTTTTTACAGGGATTTCAAAACATTTGTCCAACCAAGGCTTCCATGTAGTCACATACCTTCCAAGTTTTGCTTGCACCCCCATCCCAGGTAGTCCATCACTTGGCAAGGCTTCCTCGCATTGGAATATACAAAAACTAAGGCATATCCATGCCTTAAAACCATCATACCAACCATAGCATGCTCATGGAAATCAATGGACACTATTGGGTAATAGTGTCCCACAATGGCCTTGCTCTTGAATACTTTACTAACATACTATTGAATTTCCAATTCCTTTTGTTGTTGCAAATTCTCGCAGTCAATTCCAACCACCCAAATAGACATTTTCATGCTTCTTGTACCAAGCACATAACTTCCATTAAATTCAAAATAAATTGAAATAAATTCACATCGTACCTCATTGGTAGCTCATCAATAAGGCACATTTGTAATTATGTTCGCTTCCTGTCACAATAAGTCAAGCTAGCATCTTTAACCAAATCAACATGTATGAAATATCACATCAGGCTAGCCCAAAACACAACCATCATAAATCACATGTAACCATCATAAACTAGAATCATAATCATCATAAACAAAAATCATAAATCTCAGGCATAATAAAACTGAAATAAAATACTAATAATACTTATCCTTTAATCAATCCTTAGCTTCTACCTTTGTCCTTATTTCGTACACACACTGGATCTGTTGCCACACCCGACAAACACCAGGGCCTTCGCCTCAGCCATGTGCACATACACATAGTGTGCATCACACACATACAACCACGCACGACATACAACACCATGCAATACATGCAGCTACATCTGACACACAACACATACACCTACACCCAGTGTGCACCACAACACAATACATGTACTACAATAGAGTACAACACAATGGGTACACATGTCATGATAACATGACTACATAATGCACATACATAGGATCGAATTTACACAACACAACATGTACGACATGCACATAATACCACATGTACACCAATGCTACACGTACACAATACCACTCGTACAAAGCACCCCCTGCACAATGCCACATGTACATTGTACCACCTGTACAATGTGTACACAATTCTAGACGTACACAACACCACATGCACAACATGTACACGACACCACATATACACAACACCATATGCACGACATGTAGACAACACCACCTTCACACAACACCATATGTACAACATGTACACATCACCACATGTGCACATCACCAATTGTACAATCATGCAGAAAACACCATATGTACATAGTACTGCATAGACAACTTGTACATAACACCCTATGTACACAACGCTGCATATCCAACATGTGCACAACACTGCATATCCAACATGTGCACACTACAATATGTACACAACACCACATATACAACATGTACATAGCACCATATACATCCAACACTACATATGCACTATTCACACAACACTATATGTATCACCTTGTACATAATCATTGCATAAACAACATGCACACACACTATCTATACACAACACCACATGGGCACAACATCACAGATGTAACATGTCCAACATATACAACATATGCACAACAATAGTACCACACATCCAAAACCATATTATCTCTACCAAACAACCTTGCTTCAAGTGTCTTATCCATGCTTGTCCCAACATGTGGCAGACCACACTACTTTCATTTCACTGATGTATCCCTCGGCATTAGCATTTCCATAACATAAACATAGACATAGTATCATCACATAATATCAATTCATATCCACATGATACTAGTCTCAGAGTTTTGTTAAGCTAATCTTCTCACTTGATTCCTCATAAGACTAGGAACCTATTCATGTTGTTCACCTACATAAGCAATCATTCTTCCACAATAATGATCCTTGATGACCCTGTCGGACAATGACATAGATACATAGATACATACATATATATAAACATTAGCATAAACAATCATGATCCTGTCAGGCAACAACATACATATGTATATATATATACATATAAATATTAGCATTAATATTCATGATCCATGATGACCCTGTCAGACATGAAATACATACATACATACATATATACATATATAAACATCAACATAGTTATGATCACAACATAATTACCAGATAATATAAGGCATAGGTTAAGAGAACTTCATTTTTTGTGCACAACATGTAGAACATTGAGAACCACAGCTCCCAACTTAGCCAAGGCATCTGACACCTCAGATCCATTTATTTTGCCTTTTCTGGTTACCTTTATCATGATTGTCCTGCCCTCATCCATTTAAACCAATGGATCCAACCAATCCAACTATTTGTCATACTCTTGTCTTCAATTTCCCTTATACATGCACTGAGCTTCATCTGAGTCTCATATTACTTGATGGGTTTCATTAAGCTTCTCCTGAGCTCCATTATCTTTCTTGTTTCCCAAACCAATTCCCAAGACTCAAAACATAAAAGGCAACCACAAGAAACAAACAAGAAGAAAACCCTGAAAACCAATAACAACATGATTCCACAACAAAGTGGTATGATAATGCACTAGACACAACAAAACTGCAAATCAAGCGCAAGCAAATCAGAAAAGACCAAAATCACAAGACTAACAACAAACACCATGACTCAATCCCCATGGTTCCTTATGCTTGCAAAGGAAATCTCAACCTGAGCCTTATTTAGAATTTCATGGAAGACTCTTTGCCATGCAATCCCCTGCATCATATTGTCATAAACACATAATTGTCAATGCAAAAAAAACATAACAATACACCACTTACCTTATATTGTTATGCCAAGCACACTGCCTTGCAACAAAACAAATCCATGCCATCTCTTAAGGGACTCGAATTTCCTTGACAGATCCTCCTGTCATTAGAGACTAGTTAATATACCTGTCAAGTACATGTCCATGAAGATAGCACATATCCACATAATTTCATACAAATCATGGTTAAGAAGACTTCCTGATATGCAAATCACTCATTCATTTGGAATTAGGGTTTCTAAACATAGTCAGCTAAATTCTTGTCCAATTCCTTTCTTTTACCTTTTTACCTTGTTGTAATGGAGGCTTACTATGTATTGTCACATCACCCAAGTGTTAGTTATTTAAACACATCAATTGTTACCTTGTCACGCTAATACCAAGCATGTCTCCTGCAATTATTCACACATGTCAATGACACGTTCTAAATATCAATACAATCATATCTATCAATTTGAAATCAAACTTTACCAAGACTAACAATCATGTCATAATCGATAGTCAACTCATAGTAATTAGACATAATACATAATGCTACCACTATCACCTACTTACACTCAAGTACATATCAATTGTCTCGACACATATGTAAACCATCTTAAAGAAAGATCATTTGAATACATAATTCATCAAATATTCAACCAACTTGCAAACATGCCATGTTAAATAAATCAAGTAGACAACATAATAGACACCAAACACGCAAACACCAAATAGACAACATAATCAAACAGTGAAGCACAAAGTAGACGACATAAGCAAGTTCATACCTTAATGTATCTCAGAGGAGGCTATCTTGTCTACACAATCAATCTAGTTAGCACGATATAACTTCACAACACATCAGATCAAACACAAATAAGATCATGATATCCATAATAGTCGTTAATTAACATGCTCACATCATAAACTCAAACAATTATCATTCATACATAATAATCACATATGCACTGTAATTCTAGATTATTATGACATAATATCACAATGTATTAACACATACCTGAATTTCATAACCCTAACCATTGCATAGACCAATCTGACTTAGTATGATACATATAACAACAAGATCTTAATGTAATAACCCTAATCATTAAGTTACTAGCATATAACAACAACAACATATAACCTAATCATCAATCTCACTATCATATAACCACAACAAGTTAACCTATGACATACTCATCAACAACATATAACATAATCATCAAGTTATCTAACATAAAACAACAAAAGCAATGCACACAACCATAGGTTACTACCACTCATGACTATCCAACACATGTTCATATGACTATACTAATCAACTAGAATCTATCATGTATGTAACCGTAACATCAATATACATGTACGTAAACCTAGTGTATATAACCCTAATAAATATAACAAACCATTAACTAACATACCTGCATACCCAACATACAAACCTATATGGCGACATGCTCTTGCATTAAGGTCCAATGTTGCAGCTTCATTCTGATGATCTGCATCTCCTGCTCTATCTCAACCAATGCATTAGCCTTGTAACATACCAATAGCATCATGATGACCTAATTTCATGCAATGACCTCACAATGCATGTTTGACCTACTACACATGCATAACTATGACCATGACAATGCATGCATAATAACATATATACACCGACTTGCCTAACAAATGCATAAACAACCATACACTCGTGACGACACATCCCACAACAACACCATCAACCTTCACACAGTGACATCACTACAACCATGATTAACACCATGCAAATGCAACAAGCACATGGACTAAAAGCATAAGAGACACATATACAATCGACATGAATGCATGACCAACACATCGCCCATGCAGTCCGAGGGGTGAACCATGCTCTGGTACCACTCTGTAACACCCTCCTCCCATATCTACCCAAGCAATTGGCCAACCGGGGTAAACATGCGACAAGAGGCCACTATGATATGATTCGACCTCCTAAGTGATGTTAAGGAAGTGGAACCGAGGGAACACACCATAAAAACACTCACCATCAACATTATGACCCTTAGGAACCAGCCCAACCTTTCTCCCAACCAGCCCCTGGGTCCTACTGACATTTTGAACCACTTGACCTATGGACGCTCTCATGCTATGGGCATGCCAATGTCCAGGGACCTCTGGATGCTCTCACAGGCCTACACATTAGGGGAGTTTTGAGGTCTAAAATAGGCCTCCTAAGGAAATTATAAAATAATAGTGGAGATAATAAAATAATATTAGATTACATCATCAAATTTTAGAGGGAAAAAAGAAAAAACTATTTTTTCAACTTGTATTTTCAACTTATCTCCCTATGAGTTTACTCAAATTTCGAGTGGCAACACACGTTCGATGTAGAATTTGATTTCTTATCCAAGGAGTACCCATGTTGCATGCTTTCTATGGACCCTCGTACATGAAAAATGAGAAGTACATGAAATTTTGCATCCAACAAGTACTCCCGCTCGAAATTTCAGTAAAATCTTAGGGAGATAAGTTGAAAATACGAGTTGAAAAAGTAGTTTTATTATTTTTTAATATTTTTATTTTTTTACTCCAAAAAATGGTGAATCATCCCCCATGGTTGACATCATCATATTGAATCCTATTGGTTCCTATAAACTTTGTTTTGTTTGTACATTTTTCTTAGGAGACCCATTTTAGACCTCAAAATCCCCCTAATGAAGCTAGTGTCCAAGGACTATTTTGCTCAGTTCTATCCCAGCGTCCCCGGGATTTAAGCCACATTTTTAGGCCCAGAGCCCCGGTCACTGCCCAGAATTGAATGACACCTGCATAACAATAAGATAATAGGGAAATAATAGTACTAATATATTTACTTGAATAAGACCTTGACTGGACCCCTATTATCCATGACATGCATTTTGTTAAACACATCACGAATATGTAATCTACACGTATAAAAAAATAGATCTGAGCATAGGGGTCTCATACTTATCTGAGGTTCACTATGAGGCATTGTTTCCTTGTCACTTTAGCTACAGTTTCATCCCTTAGGCCATAGATACATTGTTCATTCATACACAAGTAAAAACGTGATGGGAGGCATACATAACCACTGTCATAATACATATTCATAACCAACGTAATAACAACAGAAATACCAAGGATATAATAGCCATAGAATCCACATATAAACCAATGTGTTACTCATAGAAGTAAAACGAGAAATAATCTCATATTAATGAAGCAAAGGCCAATCTGGTATGCGACTTCCACATTCCACCCGACCGTAGAATGACTGAGCCAAATCTCTCTTTAGCCATTCACCCCCGTGCCATATTCCAAGAATAAATGTGGGATCTCATAGAAAACATCAATCCAAAACCATCTAAGGTTTCCAGAGGCCATCCACCTCAACTTATCAAACAATGATTCCATGTCATGGTAAAACATCATAAAACCATCTTCATATTGGTCTCTATCAAAACCTTCCAGGGCTTCCAGAGTGTTTGTCCAACCAGGGATTCCAGGACTAGTAACTCAACCCATGAATGGCTTCTAGAGCATTTATCCAACCAAGGCTTCCAGGACTACTAACTCAACCCAAGTTGTTATAGGGTTTTCAGAGCATTTGTCCAACCAGGGCTTCCAGGATTAGTAACTCAACCCAATCTAAGGAACATGAGAATCAAATAAAAAAAAACAAGGAAATAAATCCACAATCACCATGGTTATCTAGGAAATGGCAAGGCTAGGCAAATCCATTGTCAATCCCGCCCATCCTCCATGTCAATGAAAGATCATGACCAATAAACCACATGCATATGTCATGCATGCCAAAGCTAGTGAGGAAAACATACATGCAACTAGGTAACTACAAGAAAAACCCATTGTAGTTGTTGATCTCGATGTCCTATTGCACTTTCCTGCCCTTCCTTTTCCTTCTTGCTCCAAAACTCCAAGTATGCCACACTCTCCAAGAGTGCCCCAAGAAAACTCTTAAGTGTCCCAAAGTATGAGAGAGAGAGAGAATAATGAGAGAGCTCCAAAACTTAATTGACCAAACCTACACTCTGGTCCTCAAAAACCTTTTTTATCAATGAGGCCTCTATTTTCTTCATTTTCCATTATTTCCTTTAGTTTTTTCCTCACATGCAACCTGTGACATTTCACCTCCCTTTTCTCCTAATTTCCATTATTTTGATAAATAAAATGCCAATTAATGCCTCATGCCTTTCCAAATCCTTTTCCATTGCCTTTTCCATTTTCCTTAGCCATAATAAATTGAATGAACACCCACTAGGATGTTTTCCCCACCATTTAACTTAGAATAAGTGTCCCATGGTCATGGCCTTATATATTTTACATGAATTTTTAACCAGGGTTGTTCCAGAACCCTCCCCCTTGGGGAACACCGTCCTTAATGTTCAATGACACCTTTAACCAATAGGACTGCTGAGAACAAAACATACTTCCCACAGAGCTTTATGACACATGTTGTTGCAGTATTTACAATGATCATCTGCTAAAACATGACAAACATATCGTTGATTGGAGATATATAACACAACTCATTACAGTATTTACAATCCATATATACTTATACACATTTTCTTCAACCAGCAAATAACCATACTATCTATGGAGATTTATAAATCCAACTCGGTACAATATTTACAATAATACACATATACACATGCACATTTTCTCAACCAATAAATAAAATGATACAATTCCTGCATCCGCAACAAGGGAATCCAAAGGCTCACACCACCCTCAGAGTAATACCAGGATTCACCCCCTTCCCAGGAAGTCCAGAATCCACTACAAGTTCAAATTTGCATCCAATGTCCAACACTATAATCTTGCACCGCTTATCCTCTTAGTGAACAATTATCGGCTCATTGTTCTAGGTCACACTCCCAAAGTGCATCTAATTCCATATGGAAATGATAATGACCAAAAAAAATATATCCTCGACCTTCCCTTCTCTACTACATAGTCCCTCGGGCAATCTGGTCACCACCATCCGTGTAGTCACACACCTTCCAAGTTCCTCTTGCACCCCCATCCTAGGCAGTCCATCCATTGGCAAGGCTTCCTCACATTGGAAGATACAAAAACTAAGGCATATTTCTGCCTTACCATCACACCGGTCATATCATGCTCATGGAAATCAATGGACACTATTGGGTAACAGTGTCCCATAATGGCCCTGCTCCTGAATACTTTACCAACATACTGCTGCATTTCCAATTTCTTTTGTTGTTGCAAATTCTCACAGTTAATTTCAACCACCCAACTAGACATTTTCATGCTTCCTGTACCAAGCACATAACTTCCATTAAATTCAAAATAAATTGAAATAAATTCACATCATACCTCATTGGTGGCTCATCAATAAGGTACATTTGTAATTATGTTCGCTTCCTGTCACAATAAGTCAAACTGGCATCTCTCACCAAATCAACATGTATGAAATATCACATCAGGCTAGCTCAAAACACAACCATCGCAAATCAAAATCATAAATCACATGTAACCATCATAAACCAGAATCATAATCATCATAGACAAAAATCATAAATCTCAGGCATAATAAAACTGAAATAAAATATTGATACTTATCCTTTAATCAATCCTTAGATTCTACCTTTATCCTTATTCCATACGCACACTAGATTTGTTGCCACACCCGACAAACACCAGGGCCTTTGCCTCAGCCATGTGCACATACACATAGTGTGCATCACACGCGTTCAACCACAAACGACATACAACGCCATGCAATACATGCAACTACACCTCACACACAAAACATACACCGACACCTAGTGTACACCACAACACAATATATGTACTACACAGAGTACAACACAACGGGTACACATGTCACGATAACATGACTACATAATGCACATACATACTACCGCATGTACACAACACAACATGTACAACATGCACATAGTACCACATGTACACCAGTGCTACACGTACAACAGGTACACAATACCACTCATACAAAGCACCACTTGCACAATGCCACATGTACATCGTACCACTTGTACAATACGTACACAACAACACATGCACAACATGTACACGACACCACATATACATAGCACCATATGCATGACATGTAGACAACACCACCTTCACACAACACCATATGTACAACATGTACACATCACCACATGTGCACATTACCACTTGTAGAATCATGCACAAAACACCATATGTACAACATGCACACAACACCATATGTACATAGAATTTCATATACCAACATGTACATAACACCCTATGTACACAACACTGCATATCCAACATGTGCACAACACCATATGCAAACAACGTCACATATCCAACATGTACACACTACAATATATACACAACACCACATATCCAACATGTACATAGCACCATATATATCCAACACTGCATATGCACCATTCGCACAACACTATATGTACCACCTTGTACATAATCATTGCATAAACAACATGTACACACACTATCTACACACAACACCACATGGGCACAACATCTTGATGTAACATGTACAACATATACAACATATGCACAATAGTAGTACCACACATCCAAAACCATATTGTCTCTACCAAACAACCTTGCTTCAAGTGTCTTATCCATGCTTGTCCCAACATGTCGCAAACCACACTACTTTCATTTCACTGATGTATCCCTCGGGATTAGCATGTCCATAACATAAACATGGACATAGCATTATCACATAATATCAATTCATATCCATGTGATACTGATCTCAGAGTTTTGTTAAGCTACTCTTCCCACTTGATTCCTCGTAAGACTAGGAACCTATTCATGTTGTTCACCTACATAAGCAATCATTTATTTCACAAGAATGATCCTGATGACCTTGTCGACAGTGACATATATATAATATATTATTAATTATATATAATATATAATTAGATAAACAATCATGATATGTCAGACAACAACTACTACGTACGTTATACATATAAATATTAGCATTAATATTCATGATCCATGATGACCCTGTCAGACATGAAATACATACATACATACATACATATATATATATATATATACATATATAAACATCAACATAGTTATGATCACAACATAATTACCATATAACACATGGTCTAGGTTAAGAGAACTTCATTTGTTGTGCACAACATGCAGAACATTAATAACCACAATTCCCAACTTAGCCAAGGCATCTAACACCTCATATCCATTTACTTTGCCTTTTTTGGTTACCTTTCTCATGATTGTCCCGCCCTCGTCCATTTACACCAATGGATCCAACCAATCCAACTAGTTATCATACTCTTGCCTTCAATTTCCCTTATGCATGCACTAAGCTTCATCTCAGTCTCATATTACTTGATGGGTTTCATTCAGATTCTCCTGAGCTCCATTAGATTTCCTATTTCCCAAACCAATTCCCAAGACTCAAAACATAAAAGGCAAGCACAAGAAACAAACAAGAAGAAAACACTGAAAACCAATAACAACATGACTCCACAACAAAGTGGTATGATCATGCACTAGACATAACAAACTACAAATCAAGCGCAAGCAAATCACAAAATACCAAAAGCACAAGACTAACAACAAGCACCATGACTCAATCCCCATGGTTCCCTATGCTTCCAGTGGAAAGCCCAACCTGAGCCTTCTTTAGAATTTCATGGAAGACTCTTTGCCATGCAATCCCCTGCATCATATTGTCATAAACACATAATTGTCAATGCATAAATAAACATAACAATACACTAGTTACCTTATATTGTTATGCCAAGCACACTGCCTTGAAACATAACAAATCCATGCCATCTCTTAAGGGACTCGAATTCCCTTGGTAGATCCACCTGTCATTAGAGACTAGTTAATATACCTGTCGAGTACATGTCCATGAAGATAGCACATATCCACATAATTTCAGACAAATCAGGGTTAAGAAGACTTCCTCATATGCAAATCACTCATTCGTTTGGAATTAGGGTTTCCGAACATAGTCAAATGAATTCTTATCCAATCCCTTTCTTTTACCTTTTTACCTTGTTGTAATCGAGGCTTACTATGTACTGTCACATCACCCAAGTGTTAGTTATTTAAACACATCAATTGTTACCTGGTCACGCTAATACCAAACATGTTTCTTGCAACTCTTCACACATGTCAATGACACGTTCCAAATATCAATACAATCATATCTATCAATTTGAAATCAACCTTTACCAAGACTAACAATCATGCCATAATCGATAGCTAACTCATAGCCATTAGACATAATACATAATTCTACCACTATCACCTACTTACACTCAAGTAAATATCAACTGTCTCGACACATATGTATTAGTTCAACCATCTTACAACAATATCATTTAAACACATAATTCATCAAATATTCAACCAACTTGCAAACATGCCATGTTAAATAAATCAAATCGACAACATAATGGACACCAAACACTCAAACACCAAATAGATGACATAATCAAACAGTCAAGCACAAAGTAGACGACATAAGCATGTTCATAACTTAATGTATCTTAGGGGAGGCTATCTTGTCTGTACAATCAATCTAGTTAGCATGATATAACTTCACAACACATCAACTCAAACACAAATAAGATCATGATATCCATAATAGTCGCCAATTAACATGTTCACATCATAAACTCATAAACAATTATCATTCATACATAATAATCACATATGCACCGTCATTCTAGATTAGTATGACATAATATCACAACATATTAACACATACTTGAATGTCATAACCCTAACCATTGCATAGACCAATCTGACTTAGTATGATACATATAACAACAAGATCTTAATGTAATAACCTTAATCATCAAGTTATTAGCATATAACAACAACAACATATAACCTAATTGTCAAGTTCACTATCATATAACCACAACAAGTTAACCTATAGCATACTCATCAACAACATATAACATAATCATCAAGTTATCTAACATAAAACAACAAGAGCAACGCATACGACCATAGGTTATTACCACTCATGACTATCCAACACATGTGCATATGACTATACTAATCAACTACAATGTATCATGTATGTAACCGTAACATCAATATACATGTACGTAAACCTAGTTTATATAACCCTAATAAATATAACAAACCATTAACTAGCATACATGCATACCCAACATACAAACCTGTATGGCGCCATGCTCTTTCATTGAGGTCCAATGTTGTAACTTCATTCTGATGATATGCATCTCTTGCTCTTTCTCAGCCAACGCATTAGCCTTGTAACATACCAATAGCATCATGATGACCTAATTGCATGCAATGATCTCACAATGCATGTTTGACCTACTACACATGCATAACTATAACCATGACAATGCATGCATAATAACATATAGACATCGACTTGCATAACAAATGCATATACAACCATACACTCATGACGACACATCCCACAACAACACCATGAACCTTCACACGACGACATCACTACATCCATGATCAAGGCCATGCAAATGCAACAAGCACATGGACTACAAGCATAGGAAACACATATGCAATCGACATGAATGCATGAATAACACATTGCCCATGCAGTCTGAGGGGTGAACCATGCTCTGGTACCACTCTGTAACACCCTCCTCCCATATCTACCCAAGCAACCGGCCAGCCGGGGTAAACATGCAATGAGAGGCCACTATGATATGATTCGACCTCCTAAGTGACATTAAGGAAGTGGAACCCAGGGAAACACACCATACAAACACTCACCACCAACATTATGACCCTCAAGAACTAGCCCAATCTTTCTCCCAACCAGCCCCTGGGTCCCACTGACATTTTGAACCACTTGACCTATGGGCGCTTTCATGTTATGGGCATGCCAGTTTCCAGGGACCTCTGGATGCTCCCACAGGCCTACACATTAGGGGTGTTTTGAGGTCTAAAATGGGCCACCTAAGGAAATTATAAAAATAGTGGAAATAATAAAATAATATTAGATTACATCATCAAATTTTATAGGGAGAAAAAAAGAAAAAAACTATTTTTTTCTACTCGTATTTTAAACTTATCTCCCCATGAGTGTACTCAAATTTCAAGCAGCAACACTTGTTCAATGCAGAATTTGATTCCTCATCCAAGGAGTACCCATCTTGCATACTTTCGATGGACTCTCCTACATGAAAAATGAGAAATACATGGAAAAATGTGATTGTAATAACGTTTTTCATGTATTTCTGTTTTTTCATGTAGCGGGGTCCATCGAAAGTATGCAACATGGGTACTCCTTGGATGAGGATTTAAATTTTGCATCCAACGAGTACTCCCACTTGAAATATTAGTAAAATCTTAGGGAGATAAGTTGAAAAACTTGTTTTATTATTTTATTATTTTTTAATCTTTTTATTTTTATTTTTCTCCAAAAAATGGTGAATCATCCCCCATGGTTGACATCATCATATTGAATCCTATTGGTTCTTATAAAGTTTATTTTGGTTGTACATTTTTCTTAGGAGACCCATTTTAGACTCAAAATTCCCCTAATGAAGCCAACATCCAGGGACTATTTTGCTCAGTTATGTCCTAGCTTCCCCAGGATTTAAGCCACATTTTGAGGCCTAGAGCCCAAGTCACTGCCCATAATTGAATGACACCTCCAAAATAATAAAATAATAGAGAAATAATAGTACTAATGCATTTACTTGAATATGACCTTAACTAGACCCCTATTATCCATGACATGCATTTTGTTACACATATCACGAATATGTAATCTACAAGTTAAAAAAACATATCTAAGCATAGGGGTCTCATACTTATCTGAGATTCGTTATGAGGCATTTTTTCCTTGTCACTTTAGTTGCAATTTCATCCATTAGGCCATAGATACATTATTCATTCATATACAAGAAAAACACGATGGGAAGCATACATAACCACTGTCATAATACATATTCATAACCAACATAATAACAACATAAATACCCAGGATATAATAGCCATGGAATCCACATATAAACTAGTGTGTTACTCCTATAAGTACAAGGAGAAATAATCTCATGTTAATGAAGAAAATGCCATTCAAGTATGGGACTTTCACATTCCACCCGACCGTAGAATGGCTGAGCCAAATCTCTTTTAGCCATTCACCCTAGTGCCATATTCCAAGAATGAATGTGGGATCTCATAGAAATATCAATCCAAAACTATCTAGGGCTTCCAGAGGCCATCCACCTCAACTCATCAAAAAATGATTCCACCTCATGGTCAGACATCACAAAACCATCTTCAGATTGGTCTCTATCCAAACCTTCCAGGGCTTCCAGAGCGTTTGTCCAACCAGGGATTCCAGGACTAGTAACTCAATCCACGAAGGGCTTCTAGAGCGTTTATCCAACCAAGGCTTCCAGGGCTAGTAACTCAACCCAATTTGTTACAAGGCTTTCAGATCATTTGTCCAACCAGGGTTTCCAGGACTAGTAACTCAACCCAAGCTAAGGAAACATCAGAATCAACCAAAAAAAACAAGGAAATAAATCCACAATCACCATGGTTATCCAAGAAATGGCCAGGCTAGGCAAATCCACTATCAATCCCACCCATCCTCCATGTCAATGAAAGATCATGACCAGTAAACCACACGCATATGCCATGCATGCCAAAACTAGTGAGGAAAACATACATGCAACTAGGTAACCGCTAGCAAAACCCATAACTAGACTGAAACCCATAACTGCAAGCAAAGAAACACTAATCTGAAATATCCATAACTCTTAGCTCTTGGGAGGATTTGGCATTCAAATAGTCAATGATTTTCTTTGCCAACTGTGCACTTTACTGTGCTTGAACTTTATTTGTGTGGATGATCATTTCAGAGGCTCAAATCATTGCTTTCTCTTCTGCAACAACAATCATGTGTTCCCTTACAACTCGAATCTGATGAATTATATCATCCCATATAATTTGTCGCGCTTGAACTAAAGACATATTTCTTTTGAGATTTTCTTTCAGTTATTTTATCTCTTCACGTGCATATTGATATTTGGCATTATATATATTCACATTCTCCTTTGACATATTCAATTATCTCTCTTTATGTTTAAGTTGTTCTTGGGTGTCATTCATATCTTTTTGTAGCGTTTTCAGTTCATCCTCTGATACCTTCAACTATGTCATGACCCTGGTCAACATCTCTGTTGGATCCTCTGAATCAGTTGATACTACCACGATGCACACATGTTTATCTAGTCTCTATTGTGCCTCTTCTTTTTGTTCTTTAAGGACTGCAATTACTTGATTTATATCTAATAACTTTTTAGTCATAATTTATTTATCTTTCTCCACCTGTTCCAACTCAGTTTTTTGAACATGTTCTGCTGCATAAATTTTTAATTTCTCCTTAATGGATGAACTTCTGATTTTGTAGTTTCTAGTAGGGCTTGGATTCTTGTTCTATCCTCAAGGTTGACTCCCAACTTAATAATTAACTTTTTAAACTCCACCTTTTGAGTGTGCAGGGATCTAGAGTTTGTGCTCTCTTGTTTAAGTTGGTAGACCACCTTTTCGAAGAGTACCTCTAATTTATTAGCAGCCAATGAAGTTTTACTAAGATCATTGTAGATCAATTCTCTTGTTTTCCTATGCAGATTGTTCCTATCAGGTAGAGGAATTTCTTTAGTGTTCATAGATAATTTTACAGTGTTAAAATCTATGCTTGAGGAAATTCATTGAGACATTAGATGAGTAGGTGATAACTTCAATTGGTTCCTCTCAATATCCATGGCCGAGAGGAGCCTGGCCTAATAATTAGAGATTGATTGGGCCTATAATTAAGTTGCGACATTATTCCTTACTCTCACATTTTTCTCTTCAATTTGTTGATGGTCTTTTTGCCAAGTATTAAGGGAAGATAACTCCTCTTCATCAAGATGCAGAGATGAGGATGCACACATTATCAGACCTGTCGGCTCTTCACACTACCATACCTACCATATCCTCTATTTATTACACATTAATCTCTGTCTTCTTCACATATCTAATCCTGATGATGAACCACAGAGGATGGCTTAAAACGTCGATACACAAAACAGTAAAATGCGATGACTCCGGAAGACATAACCACACGAAATGCAGATCGCAGAAGTCTCAAATCTATTATTTTCAACCTATACGGGAGGGAGAAATCACAAGAAATTTGTGCACTAGAACGATGCAGGGTAAAAATTGCAATGAAGAAGTCAGACCTCACCTTTCTCAAATGTTGCAGAGATGCTTCCATTATTCCTCCATTTGCCTGCATCAAACACAACCTTAAAAACTACAGAAACAACCACATTTTCACCAAAGCCAGCCATTCACTCATTCGCTCAGAGATTAGAAAATTACATTCTGAACTGGACCTATTAAACAAGAAAGCTCTTAAACTACACCTTAGTCTATCTAACATCATTGAACCAACATTGTGGTCCAGAATAGACTCATGCGCAGCTCTTACATCCCTTAAAACTAAAGAATGTAAGAACCGAAAACAAACCCTGAAATTTGAAAGATTGGAAAAGAAATTCAGCATTGACTTAAACTCCTCGGCAACATCCATATCTCACACTCGTTCCAGAATCAAACCTACGCAGACATCATTTCTTAAAGACACTAATCTCACGATAAATGATACGATAGGTGATAGGATAGAATCTCAACAAATCGAAATAAACAGAGATACTATGACATCTAATGTTGGGAAAGTAAGTATCATAAATCTCTCCAACACCCATATTCACCAAGTCACTTTATGTTTACTTGAAAAAGGCTTGAATTTTTCTATTTCCCCACTTACCATCCCCAAAGAAGATATTTTGTGCAGTATAGAATATGGGATCAAAGACATGCCAAACAATATTAAAGAAATTATCAGACAGGATTGTTCCATAATCCTCAGAAAAGAAAAACCACCCAGAAGCAATATCTCCAAACAAGAATACCTAGCTCTCGAGACTTTAAACCAAAACCTCGACATTGTGGTCTTGAAAGCTGATAAAGGGGGTGCAACGGTTATAATGAACACAAAAGATTACAATGAGAAAATGCTAGACCACTTAACCAATAGTGGATGCTACATTAAATTAGAAAAGAATCCCATAAGGAAGATCTCTAAGAATGTCAATAACTTAATAAAATTGAGCAATGAACACAATATTAAGAATCTTATTGAAACCAATCCCTATACCCCTAGGATTTATGGAGCCCCTAAAATTCACAAGGAAGGTATACCTATTAGACCCATCGTCAATACGATTGGAGGCCCTACTTACCATCTCGCAAAATATCTTGCTAAGAAGCTTAAACCCTTGGTGAGTAACACCAGCTCCTTTATCAAGAATTCCAATCATTTCATTAATGAGATCAAACATATAAAACTAGACCAAGATGACATATTGCTGAGCTTTGATGTAAAATCTCTCTACACCAACATTCCTATAGATGAAGCTATGGATTTTTTCCACAAAATCATTGACCCTAACACAACTAAATTAGTAGAAATTTGTCTAAAATCCACCTTTTTTAGCTTCAAGGATGAAATATATGAACAAACTTGCGGTGTGGCCATGGGATCACCTCTATCTCCCATCATTGCTAATTTGTTCATGGAACATTTTGAAACCAAGGCCATTGAGTCTTCCCCTTTAAAATCTAAACTATGGAAAAGATTTGTTGATGACGCTTATGTCATTTCGCGTCATGGAAAAGAAAAATTAGACAAATTCCTAGAACACCTTAATAGTCAATCAAATTCCATCAAATTTACGATGGAAGTGGAAGAGAAGGGTTGTCTTCCCTTTCTTGATATCCTAATCAAAAGAAACCAAGATGGCACAATATCTCACCAGGTCTATCATAAGAAAACCCATACTGAACATTACCTACATGCCAACTCTCGCCATCATCTGGCTCAGAAACTCGGGGTGCCCAACACTTTAGCCACGAGGGCGGTATGCATTTCAGATCATGATTATTTTTAAGCAAGAAAAGAACCACCTCATGGATGTTTTTGAAAAGAATGGATACAAAAGACACCAAGGAATCAATGCTTTCAAGAAAGCTGAGAATCCCGGAAACAAACAACATATGGATGATTATTCTGGTAAGGTTCACCTTCCCTACATTCTAGGCACCACTGATAAGATTTCAGACATCTTAAAAAAGAATAATATAAAAGCCACTTTCAAACCCATGAACACAATCAACAGATGTCTGAAATCGATAAAAGATCCTATTAATCCTGAACACCACAAAGGGGTTTATTTGGTCCCTTGTTCATGCGACAAGGCCTACATTGGTGAAACCGGTCGTTCTATATTAACTAGGATTCAAGAACATGCTGCAGACATTAAACATAACCGCTCCAAAACCTCAGCTTTGGCCAAGCACTCTAGTAAAACCAATCATCACATTACATTGAAAACACTTGTGTTGTGGCCAAAATTGAGTAGTACCACCATAGAAAATTTAGAGAAGCTATTGAAATAGGGAAACACCCCAATAACCTCAACCGTGATGATGGTTGGAAAATAAGTGATAATTGGATTCCTACACAAACAAGGGATTCTACCATCTCCTAGACAATCCCGACCCCATTGCCTCTTGGTCCTCCTCTTTCACTCCTTAAAACTTTAGTAAGATTAAACTCATTTAATTTTATTTAATCCTTTAGTTAACCTAACTCTAGTATTATTCACCCCGGATGCGGGTGACAGACGATCTCGGGAGGACGAGCCACATGGCTCCCATGTGACGCACCATGCGACGAACCATACAGATTAATTCCCCTGGCTCATCTGCCGTCAAAACGTTAATTAGGCGGGGTGGTAGTTCAGGGCATTCATTGCCGGCATGGTTGACAGGATGGCGAAGCTCGAAGGGCGTTCCGAACACTGGAGTGGTATTATATACCTGGCCGGGGACTGCATTAAGCCATTGTTCCACAAATTTAACTGTCAGACTGGAGTTTGGAGGCCGAGAGCTCCACTGTGGGGGAAAGCCTGGCACTGGTCGAGGCGCTTGCCATCCCAGGCTGCCCTCAGACTTGGCTCTCGGCACCTTGTTAGTGCCACAGTGCGCAGAGGATCAGTTACAGAAGTTCGGAAGGCGAATTTTGAGGGAGGAAGGGTGCGGTCTGAGGCTCACCAAAACCTTTTGCAGCGGGCGGACAAACCGGCCATGGCTAGGCTTCGCAACAGAAAGCCATGTCGGAGGGGCTCAGGTCGGGGCACGAGTAGGGGTCGTGGACGAGGAGGTGCTGACAGGGAGCACCACCATTGTTGTTGTCGCTTCTGTCATCGTCGAGCCGGGGTCGCGCCTCTTCTGGCTGAGCAATATGTGGAAGTCAGCGGGGCGAACGTGGAGGGGCCAGCCCTCCCGGCATTTGGTTCAGTGGTCTTCACCCTGGGGAAGGCGGGAGATACTCATGGGGTTAGGGCGCACGTCTCGGTGCTCTTCACGCAAATACCTGAAGCAGAGGGCGAGGGAACACCTCCAGGAGGGGAAGCTCCTCCCCCGGACAACCCAGGTCAAGAACAATCCTTGCCACCTCCATCAAATGAGGCCACGACCTCAGGGAAGGCGGTCATGGTCGACCCCTCCACCTCCCAGGCTGCGAAGGTTCCAGATGCTGCCAAATGGGCAGCCATGTGGGAGGGTATTCCTGAAGGGCAAGGATGGTGTACAATTGAGGAAGAGAAGCCCCCCGAGGAAGTATAACCCTCCACTGCACGCTCCAGACACGGCGACCCTCTCCCAATTCAGGCCCAGTCATCTGTTTAATGCTGCTCTTCATAGCTCGGGTAACATCCCGCTCTGGTTTCTTGTAATTTCTAATAAAGGTCTAGTCTGTAGCGTCTGTAGCGTCGGTTATCAGCTATCTCAATTAGGCCAGAGAAGACAGCCCCTGCGTGGGCAGGTTCCGTTTTGGGCCTCAGTCCAGTCATTTTGTCATTTTGGGACCAGTCTAGTGCCTCTGAAGGCCGCTCAGAGGATTTCTTGATGAATGCCTCCCCTGCACGGGAGATTTTGAATCGGTCTGTTTTATCCATGGTATCACAAATGGCCATGGATTTTATGATAAGTCCAGCTACACTGCATGTAATTTCATACCTGTACATATAATAGAATTTTAGACTTTTTACCGAGAAAAAAAAAACTCTAGTATTATTCAAAACTAAACATTAATCCAACATCTAGAACTTATGAACTTCGTTAAAACATCTCAATAATTATTAATTAATATAGATTTAAATAGATCTTAACATTATCAAGACTATACTCATTCAACTTTATTTAATCCTTAGTTAACTTATCTTGTATTGGTATTATCATTAATCTAGTATAAATCATACATAACATTAATCTAACATCTAAAACCTATGAACTAAGAATATCTTAATAAATATTAATAAATATAGATTTAATATCTCTCTCAAAAAAATTATTAAATTAATTAATTAATTAAATAAAAACACACCATTATCAGACCTGTCGGCTCTTCACACTACCCTACCTACCATATCCTCTATTTATTACACATCAATCTCTGTCTTCTTCAAATATCTAATCCTGATGACGAACCATAGAGGATGACTCGAAACGTCGATACACAAAACAGTAAAATGTGATGACTCTGGAAGACATAACCACACAAAAGGTAGATCGCAAAAGTCTCAAATATATTACCTTATATCTTCTAATTTCACTTGAAATCATATCTTACATGGAGGTGTTTCTATCAACTATGAAACCCCTACCCCTTCTTCTTTAAATTTAGCCCTTTTACTAGATTGTGGACTTTCAACATCAATGTCCATGAATTTTGTAACATGCCTTTTCAAGCCCTTTTCTTTTAGGAAGAGGAGTTTTTATGTCTATACCTTGTTGTGATTCCTCCATACCGATATTTTATAATTTTTCTAATTATGGTCTTACTTCATGGATGTATGGAGCACAAGATATTTCCACTCTTCTTTTTTAAAGTACTTGATGTGGGTCGTAGTTCATTCTTCTCCTTGTTCAAAACCCAATTCTTGCATCATTTTTCCAACCTCCTCTGAAGCTTGTCTATTATTCACAATAAATGGCCCTACTATTTTGGGTATCTTAAATAAGAAACCCTTTCGAGTTGGAAAAAAAGTGGATTTGATCCACATTCAAACTATGTGTGATACATTCTAAAGCAAGAATCCTTATAGGTGCAAATACAGGCAGCCTATAGTGTTTGAAATAAGTCAAATGGTTCAAAGAGACATGTACTGGAAACAAGAAAAAGACAAATTAGAGGAGGTTAAAAATTCAGTTTCATTCTTGTGACTCAAACTTTAATAAAAGGGTTAGAGCATGACTGCCAACTTGCTTGGACCAACAAGGAACTATTTTATCCTGGGAATAGTATGAAACAATGTTAGTGGAAGCTACAAGTAAAATTAATTCATCACGTGAAAGGACTGTGACTTTGAAGGGATCAACAATAGTAAATTATTTATAGAAGGATTTTTAACTACTCTAACAAATCAATACTTTATTTACAAATAAGCCAAACTATGCTAAGCTAACCAATCTAAAGATGGATTAGAGTAGAATGTTGCAATATCCAGTGTCAGATCTAGAACTTTGGAAAAAATGGCAAAGTCTTGTGACTCCATTAAATGTTCTAATTGTGGAACTTGGGGCTACATCAAAGGAAGTTGAAATGCTAAAGGAGTCCCAAAAATACAAGTGATTTTATTTTGAGAAATTGAAATCATTTCATTTTGTAGTATTGTAATATTTTTTTCAAGTGATTTAAAAGAACATAATAGTTAAGGAGTAGATAAAAAGTAGTTTATAATTTCATAATTGTCACCCAATGTAATGTTTCTTTAAAAGAAGATAGACGAACCAAGAGAGGGGTTCTGAATTTTGCCTCGAGATCATACATTTTGTTTGTGAGAATAATTTCGGCAAAATCACATATTCCTCCCTTAATCTGGTTTGAATTATATTATTTTTCTCTCCTATATAATTACTATTAATTGAATCTTTCACCCTTGACCCCTTTTCCTAGAAAAATATATTAACCTTAAAATAAAAGTTATAACATGAACTATTATAAATAATACAATAAGGTAGCCCCAGTGATAATATTAGTCTTTTAAAAAATTATTCAGATTATAAGCTAGTAATATTAGCTAAAAGTTAATAATAATAATAATATTACTATTAATTACTATATCATATTAGTAATATGATATTAGTTTATATTATTATTACTTTATCATAATAGTAATATTAGTATTAATAATAT